>PQWD01008930.1:0-52375 GCA_019425675.1 Leucinodes orbonalis | reverse complement strand
GACTCTGCTGGTTGAGGACCTTGGCGATAACTTGCTTCAGAGCTGGCGCACACGGGGTATCGGCGTCACGGTCCGCCTTGTGGAGTGCCAAACCAGCTAGACCTCGCACTCGGGCGTATTTGCCCTTTCACGTCCACTGAGGATGCGTCTTCAAAGGATATCCATGTTGTGTCCCTGGAAAAATAGCAAACCAATTTTAATTAATTGAAATCAGTTGTTTGGTAATCTTTAGGGGTAATCCTTGGTTAGCAATGAATTGAACTATAGTGCTAGAAACAGATAATTAGGTATTTGATATGTCTAGGACTGTTAAAAATCATTTGTCAAACTCTTGCTCCCGGAATTCAACAGACGAGGGTTAATACACTTAATAGACCTAAGTGAAACATTTGCCAAAATTAATTATTTGATATCGCAAACTGTCCTAAAGAGCGTCGGTGGCTCAATGGTGTAACTGTTGCCTTCCGACCGGGAGGGCGTGTTTTCGAATTTTAGAAATTATATGTATGTACGTTATCCGACGCTCTTACGGTGAAGGAAGACATCGTGAGGAAACTGCGAAGAGATTCAAAGGTTGTGCGTGAAGTCGTCCAATCCGCACTGGGGCCGCGTGAACGACTAAGACCTAATCACCCTATACGGGTAGGCTTGTGGCGGGGACGTTTAATGATCTGATGAAGATGATGAATTATTTGAAATCCTCAAAGCGCTATCTATATCGATAGTAGAAACTACTAACCTAAACTAAGGGAGCTATTTAATGGATACTTAATTATCAATACATATACCTATTTAAAGTGCATATGAAACACTCAAACCAATAGGTATATAAATATGCGCGCATAGAAATGGTTTTCACTGTATGGTAGTATCGGACTTCGCAATCATTGCAGCAAAACGGTCGACAAGAAACCAAGGAAAACGGTTTTAAAAAAAAAAAGAAAATAAGTACACCTAGAAGAATTTAATTTGGATCCAAGTCACTCTCTATTAATCTAAGTATATACCTTATTAAAAAAAGGAATGCAAGCTTCATTTAAGTACACACACGAATCAATTAATTTTAAGATTTTAAGTATAAACGATGTATCAGTTACATGTAAATCCTTAAAAGGAGTATAAAAAGTTCTTACTAACAGTTAACTTAGCCCAAGGACTTTCCAAATGAAGATTACTTAGTATTACTAGCACGTAGCCACTGGCGTGAGTTATTGCAATCTTTACCAGATAAGGAGACGCAACTCGTCACATCTTGAGGTCGTGTTGGTAGTTTAAAGGTAAAAATAATTTAGGAGCTAGCTGTGGCTTATATTTTAAGCATTACAAAACGCGTTTATAGGCTTGAATCCCTAAAAACTATAAATATAATAATATATAAGACTATTAAAGAATCGATTGGTAAAACAATACTTTTATTAAGACATTTGCATGTTGGTCCAAAATATTTTGCAAAGCTCTGTACACTGGCCGATTACCAAGTGTAGCTGTTTAGGCCTTCTGTGACCAACTAGGGCTTCTTCAAACTTCAGGGCTAGAAACCATCAGTGAAAGTATGATTTATTATCCTCCTAATAATTCAATTATACATTTCATCTATTTCACTAAAATATTTGATAAATGATTTCATTAAGTGTTTGATTGTTTCTCACCTTTCGATTCTTCCACATCCATGAGTGTTATTTAGGTTTTAGACATTTTACACATTTATTTAGGTAAGTACCTATATAAGAAATCTATTTATGTTTACCATAACCGAAACTTACTGGAAAGCATAAGGTGCTGACAAATCCTGGTCTCTTTCCAGCGTCCACCTGCCCTTTTGCAGCAGTCTACAGAGCTGTGCCTGGTCGATCTCCTTGGGTTCATCATCCACTGCTGGACTGCCTGGAGTACTGAGGGTCTTGTTCACCAGGGTGAACTGGCGCGCCGTAGCTGGTAGACTGATCACCACTTTTGATGCAGGCACGCCCAGACCTACCACCAGATCTACGACGGAATCCTGGAAGATAAATGCAAATAAGAAAAAAAATCCTTTGTTTTTATATTAGACTAGAAGTCTAGACATTTCATAATAATTATTAACTCATTTTTGAAAGAAAGAAGGAAAGAAAAACTATTTATTGACCTTTACAATAAAAATACATAGTCGAGAAAAAACATTACATATTACTACGCACGTATTTTTTAAAATAAAACTATAAACACACAAAAAAAAAGGTCAAAGGGTTCCGTCTCAGCTTAAGCCATTGCGTTTTTAAACATTGTTTTGGTGTCAATAAAGATAATTCATTTACAAAGCGCCATCTTGGCCAAATTTAAGCAGGGAGCCTATAGTACCTACTCATTTTACAACTTACAAACGTGCGCATAATTATGTACTTAGATTTTGTAAATACATACTTAATAAATTAATAGAATAAGACCATCACAAAAGGAATGTGTGCATGAAATCCGTATAATCATGCCGTGTAAACACTCTTAAGGAATAACATTTAGCACAAACAAACTGTAATTAGCTGTTAGGATGTATCTCAATTGTAGTCTAGTGTGTTTACCTAAAATAAATAAAAACAACTTAAATGTACGGCACGGGGATCGAACTGATGTGATAGCTAACTTCTCACCCATTACACCATATATATACCTATCATATTACGTTATGCGACAAGTTATCAAAGCCTTAAATTACTAACTACTCCCCGTCAATCGAAGTATTGATTTTCAGGTACAAATTATGATTAAATCACTTCCCAGCTTCGCACATTCCGTAAGTCCCTTATTTAAATATTACTCAGTCACAAGAGTTATGATGAAATAGTAAATAACTACTTCGCTTAATCATATACTCGCCATTGCTACCTTTTTATTACAACAACGTAACATACACAGATGTTTAAGAACAGGTAGTCCATATTAACTGGTAACACTCACAATTAACTCTTAGATAATGTTCGACACAACTCCATCAATATAGCAACAAGTCAATCATTAGCTGCACAACGTGCACTAGTTTAATAAACGCTATATTACATGGCATATGTAAGTCAACATGTAATACAAATCAAATTAAAGCCTGCGTTAGTCGAGTAGGCAATGGCGCAAAATAATTACACACACATAACTTCAATGATCAGGCATTATGCAATGATATTATATACATACATGTATATATGAATAAAATGATAAATAAATATCCACTGGCATTCACATAGTGCCATCTAGCGAAAAAATAAGGATTAGCCTGTAATATGGATACTAAACAACAGATAACCAAACATACTTATGTATTTCTTGTAAAATAAATACATGATATTACCGCATGATATAAATGTTTGTTCTTCTCGGAGATCAAACCCGGAACCCTTGGTGTAATAGCCGACGTCGCAACCATAAAGTACACCAGATGGGTCATCATATCATATGTATGTATCGTTTCATTAAACACAGATAAATGTTCATCATATCAGCTCATATACGTCCGCACTGAAGGGCACGAGCCTACCCATAAAGGGCGTATAGGGCCTTAGTCATCCACGCAGGCCCAGAGCGGATTGGCCGACTTCACGCACAACCTTTGAATTTCTTCGCAGGCGTGCACAGGTTTCCTCACGATTTTTCCTTCATAGTAAGAGCGTCGGATAAACATTCATATATTTCGTAAATTCTAAAATGACCTCTTTACGTCGCTAGATTTGAACCTGCACCCTCCAGATCGCAGGCAACAGTCGACACCAATGAGCTACCGACGCTCTTATCTGGCTTATTTCATAAAAAAAATACACTACATTTGCAAAATTCTATGATCCACTTGCTAATGTGTGACCTAGTAAGCGCAGCAAATTCCGACCGGCTATTCATTGCGCAATTGAAATGTACCTTGTTGCTTTTGAATTAAGATCGAAGATGTCTGAACCTGTTTCTGAGCTGAACTCGTTAGATTTTTCTCAACATCACCCGTTTACCTTCACTAGTGAGATCTAGACCCGTATTAAATGCTTACTGGAATGAGGGTTTCGTTAAAAGATTTGTTAAACTTGAATCATAACTGACTTCATGTGATGAATATATTATGTTCTAACTGTAGGCACATAAATTTATATTAACATTAATATGCATGGCTTGATTAATAGTAATGGCTTTGGTAAATGTGCCAATGTCAATGAATAAAGATTTAATGAACCCGTGAGAGCTTTTCAATGTCCCTAATATTCTTAAATAGCAATTTTACAAGTGGAATGCACTTATACGTTTATACAAAAAAGCCAAAAATAAAGGACGACGTCTTTTACTAAGTACGTTTTCTTTTATAAGTAAAAAATGCTCATGTGGATGACAAAATTTTGATTCGGAAATTTCTCAATTAACTTTCCCACGCTTTTGACGACGTGTTTAAAATTGGTCTTTCTGTATGCGTATGTAAAGACTTACTCTGCCTTTGTTAATAGATTGATGAATTTATTACTAAGTTTACTTAGATTTATAAAAAAAACATAATTATTTATGCTCGAAATGACCTATGCTTATTCTATTTAAGTAAGTGCTTTGTTTTAATATAAAAAGTTAACGCAAGAACAATCTGCTGGCACTATCAACCTCACTCACAACCAAACACACTCATGTACAGTAATCCCGTATAACAAGATAGGATATAGGATATCCCTATAATTATATACCGGGGCCATAAGGGTATGATCCGGTGTGTTAGGGGTGCCTATCAACAAATCATTACCTAATATGATTGAATAATTGGTTATTACAGCGTCGGTGGTTCAATTGGTGTGGACTGTTCGCTCTTCTACCGGGAGGGCTTAGGTTCAAATCCACACGTACCATGTGTTTAGAATTTCGAAAATATATGTACGTTATCCGACGCTCTTACGGTGAAGGAAAACATCGTGAGGAAACCTGCGCACGCCTGCGAAGCGATTCAAAGGTTGTGCGTGAAGTCGTCCAACCCGCACTGGGCCCGCGTGGACGACTAGGCTTATACACCCGCTACGTGTAGGCTCGTTCCCTCGGTGGGGACATTTAATGAGCTGATGATGATGATGCATTGTTATATATGATCATTTTGCATAAGTGATAATCACAGTTACATACACTGCAATGTAAATATATGCAATTGAAACTGTACCACCTTCTGAAATATCATTTCATGACATAATGGTACTTAACAATAATCTAATACTGACTGACAAATTAAGTTATCAGCGATAGATCAATGTTAACGAACGAAAGTAAAGAGCTTTTGCATTTCAACTCTTTGTCTATTTAAGATCTAGTTATTGGAACACATTAAGTCAGATAACTGACGTAATGATCTAGGTTATGAATTATTCGGTGCCTAATATCGATCATTTACTCACAGTCTATGTCTTATCTTATCTTATCTCTCTTAGGGATAAGATCAGAAATGATTTAATCGTAAAGAACTAAAGTTACCGACAGCCCGCCGGATCAGCAAGTTTGAAGTGGCAGTGGGCTGGTCACGTATGTCGCAGAACCGATGGCCGTTGAAGCAGACGAGTTCTGGAGTGGAGACCGCGTCAAGACGCGGTCTCCAAGCTATCGCTTGCCAAGGCAAGCGTAGCGTAGAACGCCCTCCGGCCCGATAGACCGACGACTTGCGAAAGGTCGCTGGTGGAAGCTGGATGAGAAAAGTGGAGGTCCGGGATGTCTGGCGCAAAATGGGGGAGACTGAGAATCCAGCAGTGGACTGCGATAGGTTGAAGAGACTCTGTGAGTCACACTGCATTCTTTTTAGTATAGTGTTAACTTTTATAGTGTAGACATATTTTATGAAATACTGTGTCGGTAACTTAAATAATGTTGAATTAATAAAAACTTCGTATACCTATGTGTGTATTAGATAAGTCGATGTACAGCTTCTATAGACGTGAATGGAAACTAATATAGACTAATAATTATACCGGCGTTAGTTACATTTTTCATAAACGAATAGCTGTAACGATTGGCATAGAATTGTCGAGGAAGTTGCTTAAAATTAAGTTCCTGTGATGTGGTTAAGTACCTACTTACCATAAATCTTGGTATCAAAAATTAGCTCGTTCAAATTCTTTAAAATCGGAGCAAAGTTCGCAGGGATCATCTAGTTAGTTTTAAAGAAATACTTCTTTATAAATCTATTCCTACTGTTTCTTTTTGAGTTATATAACTTAAATAATAATAAATTTCCACCGACCCAAGTTAAGCGTGAAGCCTGTATTATGGGTACTAAAAAACGGAACAACGTTAACAATTACTTATACACATTTTTTTGTAAATACATACATATTATACATAGAAAACACCCAGACCATTACAACAGACATGTTCATGCACACAAATGTTTGAACCGGAACTGCAACCTTTGGTGTTGCAGCCGACGTCTCAACCGCAACACCAAAAGGTCGTCAATGCCTGGATGAATGAGAATTAGAGAAAAAAGTGAACTTCAAAAGCTTACCGTGTTCATCATGTCCCAAAGCCCGCTCAATCGACTCGGGGTAGGTCATCTTCTTCATTGCACCCAGATCATGAGTCTGCACCATCATCAGGTCTACTTTCTTCACCAACACCCTCAGGTCATAGTACTTTGCCAGGAGTTCAGGGTTCGCTGGCAAAGCAAGGAACAGCGGGCCTCCCCCGGAAGAGCTAACGGCTTGTCTCGCATCTTCAACTGTCTCCATTATTTTCGTCTTGTTCAGAGTCTTATGAGCATCGTAAATCTCAAGACCTTGGACGTGTTTCGATTTTAACAGCGTACGCAGGTCCTGCAAAAGATAAATAACAGATAGTTAACTAAATGGGATAAATATTCGCAGTGAATAGTTTTATATCATTAAGCGGATTTTAAAGCCCAGTGAACATGAAATATGCGTTCAATAAATTATTGTAGCACTATTTATAAATGCTCATAGTTAAAGCATAAAACCTAAATATACGAGCTTTACTATGTTGCTTATATAGGATTCCGTCATTTTAAATAAAAGAACGTACAATAAAATAACGTACGTAAGTTCTTCGAAAACATGTAAGTTACACATTTACGAATGTGCAAATCGTTGAATGTGAACAAAAAATATCCAATAAGTGAGAAAAATATCTTCGCACTAAATATTTACAATCATACAGGAAGAAGCATTATATATATATATTATATATATATGATAGATATCCATTAACACCCGTTCGCCTCGCCTTACTTTATTTTGAGAGCGTTAATTGAACCGAAGATAAATGGTCATTTAGAAGTTCTTAAACTACTTCGTGATTTACGTGTACTTAGATGTCTAAAGACTAGTCGACATTGATAACGTCCACGCAGAGCCGCGGGCTAATCCTAAACCATAAACAAATGTTTAGCCTCGTGAAAAATGGCGTAACACCTCTGTAACACACATTAAAAAGGACCAGATTTTATGATGACTCGGTCAACCTCGACTCGGACTTTCCTCGTTTTTAATGATATCATGTGGTATAATAAGATTGCCTGTGGGCATATCAAAATGTTTGCTATCTATGGTTATAGTGACATACTGCTACCAGACTAGGTTGGTAAACCTAGTTCTTAACTATTCCGAATTCAACTTCGTACAAATTCTAGTCAGTACGTAAACTTCCTTCTTAGTATCTTGGTTATAATCAGTCATTTTTTTGAATATAGTCTGAGAAACCATCGACTATAAAGGCAAGGTTTTAAAAGCTTAACAGGATAAGATCAATACCCTAAATTGTAAATGTGACTATGTTATAAATGTTATAATTTATAAATAAATATTTTTTGATTTTGATTTTTTTATTTTTGATGAAGATTTCTGAAAATGCCTGATTTTGCCCGCATGCAAAATTATGACCTCACTTCCGGTTGGTATTCCAGACATTTTGGGTGAAGTCGGCCAATCCCGCCGCGTGGACGACTCAAGCCTTTACACCCTATACGGGTAAGCTGCGTTCCTCAGTGGGAACGTTTAATGAGCTGACGACGCTATCGATGGGAACAATCGAGTAGCACTAATATGGAGTGCGTAACACGGTCTTAGTTACCGCACTGAACCGTATCATCGATCAGTAACCAGTAACCTTAATAGATTGATCAATTACGTCACCACGTGTTTTAGCTAGCTTTGGCGTTACTTCACTGACCGTAACGGCTGTATGCAAATTATTTCGAACAGAACTTAAAATTAAGTGTAAGTAGGAGGCTGATTTTAGGAAAATATGCAATTAATCAAATCTATCAATAACTACATCCATTACTATATAAATTGAGTTATGTCTTAGACATACAAGTCATATTTATATAATGTAGTTTAAAAAATAGTAAATAAATTAATAATGAATATCCACTACTTCAGGAGTTTTTGTTTTCGAAATGAAATAAATAAATAAATAGAAATAACTTATCGCTGTTGGCCGCAGGTGGCCTTCACAGCTTCACCGGACAATAGGCGAGCGCAGATTTGTGCGAGTGTTCAGGAGTGGAGACCGCGTCTGGCAATCGTAGTGGACGCCCTCCGCCTAATGGACAGATGTCAAGCGAAAGGTCTCTGGTAGTGACTAGATGAGGAATTAGGGATGATCGATGTTAGAAAACATCGATGTTGACATCGATCTTACCATCGAATCAAAAGTATCGATGTACGATATATATCGATCGAAAGATCGATATTTCTCAAACATCGATGTTTTTGTAAACAAATCAAACTGTTTATTGTATTTATTCTAATGATTAAATAAATGCACTTTTACGCCTAGAAATCACAAAAATCATTAGAAATATAACATTCCCAGTATTTTTAGGGACACTTTGTTAAAAAATTCACTTTGACAAACTTATTCGCAAGGCTGTGGTTTTAGTTCGTTATTTTGAGTATGTCATCTAGTGGAAAATAGTTGAAACTTGAAAGTCATCTGCTAATGACTTTGCAATATTTACTGAATTTAGTTGAAGCTTCAAATTAGTACACCTACTGAAAGCTAGACCTCGCCCAAAAGTATGATTCACGTTTCGATATTTTATTCAGTGACATCGATGTTCGATGATATCGATGTCAACCCATCGATGTTAAAACATCGATAATTTATAGTAAAACATCGATGTGTATTCAACATCGATGATAATATCGATCATCCCTATGAGGAATGCGGAGGCCCGGGATATCTAGCGCAAAATGGGGGAGACTTATGTCCAATTTAACCAAATAGCTTCAACTATGGCTACTAAACATTTGTCAGATATACTTTATATTGTGGGCAGTCAGCCTAATTGCTAACTAATATGATAAGAAACCTGTGTGTTGGGTTACGGCCCAATCTCTACACGGCTAAGCTGAGCGGGAAAGCCTGTTAAGATGATGATAAAAAACAAAGCGGAGTTAGTTTTAGTTAAGATAGAGATTCCCACGCATACGACTTTATAGGCAATGACAGTAAAACCAGCCACATAAAAATTTTAATTAAAAAATTACTCTGAAGTCCGTTTAATTTCCACAATTGTTACAAGTTCAGCTTGCCTTACGTGTTCAAGAAATGAGGTCATTTCCTTAAAAGCGTAGCGTGCCGTAAGTAATAACTTTAAATGTCTCGCATTTGTTTTGTTACAAAGAGTACAGGACAGTCAGGACGCTCACCTGATTGTAAGTTATTCGCTTGACAATGACAGAGCGACATTGAAGGAGACCAACAACTGATAGACAGTTATAATTCTCCTTCGAGGCCGCACTGCGCCTGTCACCCGAGACACAGATGTTAGGTCTCATATACGCGGTAATTGTACTAGCTAACATGCTCATCCCAAACAAAAAAGTGCCTAACACTTCGGTTTTACGGGACAACCTGGCACTGCAGTGGTTCCAACCTAGACGACTCAATATAGAGTCTACTTCCCACCAAGTAAAATGAAAAATCTTATAAAATGGTCTCTTAAAATGGGAATAAATATCGTCAAATTACGTTATTGTTCCTGTACTTTTGTTCCTTATATGCCTTTCAAGAACTAATATATATCACATTGGGAGGTGTTCTTCAAAATACTTCGGTTACATAAAAAGTGCATGGCACTTTAATTTCACGGGTCGATATGCAGGCATGGTGGTACCTAGACAACTCAGTACCGAGTCTACCACCAAGTAAATGATTGAAATAATTTCACACGTGCGTTAATTAATGGCAAGAGCAATAAATTGTTGAACGTTTACAAATGGTATTCTTAAGTAATTTAAAGTGGTTGGGCATAAAGTTGCATATATTACGAGTGTGTTAAGACATAGTATAAATTTTGTATTGAGCGCAAAATGCAGTTAATAATTTTCAACCCAAGGAAACAGATAGACATGTCTTCTATTAAGAACCATTTTGAAACTTGGGTAGAACTATTATAAATATTACCTACTAATTTGAAGTAACCATACCTCGGATTTAAAATCTAATGGAATGCAAAGCATTTTCTTATGCCTAACTGGTATTTAAGTTTTAAAAAACCTCTTATATACAAATATTTTCCAAAGTTCTAACACTTCAATGTACTGTTGAAAGTGGTATTTTCGGAATAACAAACACAATGAGGTACTTGACTCGTATCTAATTTTAGTTGACACTCCTTACTTCTTCTTCTTACCGGTTCTTCTTACTTATGATTTTATTTTATTATAATTCGACTGATACTGGACCACCATGATTGCCCTGTCATTTACCATCTGAAGGTCTCGTACCGCATGAATGGCCAGTTCTGGCAGGACAGTTTTACTCGTCACTGATTTTTTACATGTTTTATTATTAAAATAACTACTAAATAAGTTGTTGCATCTTGCAATGTAGAAACTTTTACTTTGGCATTCTGTTGTTTTATGATATGAACATAAACTTCAATTTTTTTCAATGGCCTACCCATTAAATAATAATTTCCTACTAAAATCCTACCAAAATAACTCCAAAACACCTTTGAAGTTCTCTGAAATATTTATTTTTAATTAATGGCCGAACACAATCCGACAAGAGCAAACTAGTTTGCTTACTCGTACTCATAGATTTTATTTATCTCAATGCTCGTACTATACTGAATGATATACGACCTCCATCTAGTTACTTATTAGGAACACAAGTCAAGTGACGCGGTTTGCAACATATACCTACATATAGTATAACATTCGGTTGTACCAATTTATTTGTATCTATATGCAAATTTAACGATCTGTCTCCGAGAGATCGACGTAATATTGAGAAACTAAGATACATTTATTCATGTAACTGAGGAAATTGCAGCGCTTTGATTGAAGCTTTGACAGGTCCGAAATAAAGACACACCCACACATATACCTTACACCACATGTATACCTCAATTCTTAACTGCATTTTTGAAATACAAGTTTTATAATACGTATGATATTAAATACTCTTTCTTTGTTTTATGAAACAGATTCGGAAAGAAGTAGGAAACTTCGAAAAAAGTTACAATTATTTATTTTTACTGATTACAATATTTATTAATTTCCCCCCACACGTTTCGGTATTTTTTCAGTCACGGGCATTAAAACCTTGCGTAGAAGACGGACTTTTAGCCGCGGCGGTGAAAAAAGTACACTCCATGTATAAAAAGTCCTCCGCGGATTTCCGCGGACTCAACGCTCACGGTATGCGATCATTTGTTGTCCGGAATTGTAGAGATGTGCACGCTATGGAAGCAAATATTCAGAGACTAAAATCCGCCATGAGAATTGCTTCGCCTAATCACACGAGTTCTATTATTTCCGGGGACTCTCACGTACTTATGTCCGATCTGCTCCCTGCATGTCCTTCGTTATTCGGGGGACATTTTGTACGTGGTACTTTTGATCCGTTTACGTTATTCGATACAGTTGTAAGTGATCTATTTTAGCGGAAAAAAAATCGGCAGACAAAAATCCATCGTCGACGCTGGCTATAAAAAGCATAGTTTTGGATTTCCAACAACACACCTCTAAAACCGGATACATTAGTTATATACATATCTCACAATCAGTCATAACTTACAAGAAATGAGTCCACGAATATACCCGTGTTATAATAAGAACAATAGCTAGTACGCATACAAATTACAACCAAATGCAGTCCTTGGAGTGCTAACGCCTATTCCTTGTAGCACTGCGATGGATGACATCGGACCCTGAGGTCAGATATCGTTAATTAAACTATTTGTTTCCGCAGCATTGTTTACCGGCAATCAGACCAAGGATGCAAACGACATTACAATACAATTAATCGTTTATTTGGAAGATGGATGTGGATGTAGGGCGAAGGAGGCGTTTCCATTGTTCGACGATATTTCGGTTATGAATGTGATTACATTAATTATTTGTAGCTACTGATTATGAATTAATTTATGATTGAGATAACTTCCTTCTTAATTTCAAGGTGGTACTTTAAAACCTGCCGTTTTTAGTGAGCGTTTGAGTTAGCTTCAGATTATTTGTAATTTATTGTTAAAATACTTATAAAATCAGAATACTTAAAAAATCAGAACATGGCCTAAACATAAATCCTACCAAAACAACTTCAAAACACCGTTGAAGATCTCTGAAATATTTCCTATTTCTTAGAACATTCAAGAACATTTTTATTTATTTGAAGTGTCAATATTTCAGATATAAGTTTCAAAATGTACTATGAAAACAACGAAAGTACTTTAAAAGTTTCATAATTTATGTTTTGATATCAAACCCATTCCAAATTTTACAAAAATACATATCAATCAATCAGCCTCCAACACTCCGCTGAACCCATCCACCACAAGCTTCTTATTAGTGGTTAAGGCATACGCACCTAAGTTTCACCCTTTTCATCTCTCACTATGTAGCTTGTAACTAAGAGACTACATTTGCACCTTTGTAGTAATAAAGAACAGTTTTTCGCTTTTTGTGTATACTTCCATTTAAAATTTAGTTACTTCAATTTAATATAAATAATATGTGCATAATGGTGCTGGTTTCACATTGACTCTTAAATTTAGTAAGACTATCTATGTGTAATTGTTCGTTATCCTATATAAAGGGAAAATAGTTTGTAGCTGCCACACAAGAATGGCAACGACGAAATAATATCAGTAACCCACTCAATGATCGTCTTTTTATTATTAGCAACCATAGAAAAAAAAACAAAATTTAAAACATAGAAAAAAACACCAACTTGTCAACGAGAAAATCACGGGACGTATGTCGCAATGGACATGTGACAACGATGACTTGATAATTAAGTCGGCTAGACCCATTAACGCCGCGGCCTCAATGATACAAAAGACACTGCAAAATGGACGTCATTTGTTAACGTACGAGAAAAACTCACTGATGCCCCTAACAAAGGTGGGAATTACTCAACGTCCGCAAAAATATACCACGGTCTTATAAATAGTCAATAAGTTACACTGCGAGTAAGGTAAAGCAACAAATTACGAGAATGTCTGAGGTCTTTAGCTAATAAACCTTTTAGATTAGAAAAAAATAACGTATTGAGGAAAGTTTTTAGTAGGTACCGCAGTGTATATGCTATATGTTGTTGTTAATCATCATCATCAGCTCATTAAACGTCCCCACCGAGGGGCACGAGCCTACCCGTAAAGAGTGTATAGGCCCTTGTCGCCCACGCGGGCTCAGTGCTAACATAATTTCAAAAATTCAAAAATATTGATACGGGATTTGACCTGCGCCCTCCTGATCAGAAGGCAATACGTGTGAGAATTTTAGGGCAGATGTCGTTCAACCACGTCAAGTTTGTTTTTATTTCTATATTAAATTGTAGGAGTCACAATTTTTTAAAGATATGATAATATTGAAGCACGTAAATCAAAATTTTCATCAATGTATTATGAATTATGATGCTGCCGTCATTATATTTATTTCTTTAAAAAGTTTTATTTCTTTAAAACTAGTATACACTGGGTCTGTATATTAAATATAGGTTTTAATAGATATAGACAAAAACAGTGTCAACAGGTCATTGCCCTGAAATGATAAGAAATCGTGGTGACACACACATAAACAATTTGCATGTTCGCAGTCCCACACAAAGTTGTATAAGTAATAATATTACTTTTATTATATCACGCAACGAAACCGACGCATGATCTGTAATATCATCAATAAATCTGTCATCAGATGTGTGTAATAGATTATCATCAGTCAGAGACAATGTGACCTGAATGTAGAGATTCAAATGCTTCAAATATTGACAAATATGTATGTTTATTTGAAAGGGCATAATTGGAATTATAACCCGTAAGAACTTATTGCCATATAATTGCAGCACAATATGGCAGATTGTGCTAGATTACACACGTGAAATACTTACAGTCATAGTGAAATTCTATATCTAACATTTAATATTTTTCATAGAGGCGAAACCACAGATTTCCCAATACAGGAGATGGGGCAAGCCGCGTTTAAAGTGCGACAAATGTAAGCTCAACGAGCATACACTGGCTGCCAGTTTACGCTCTATGAGACGAGTCAAGACGCACGAATATTAGAAAAAATTACCGTTTTTTTCCAAAATGCCATCCTGTGCAATTGTAACATGCCATCATCGCAATGAAGCAGTAAATTTACCAACAAAATATAATAACTTTTCACAGGTAAGAACCGAAAAGAAATTGCGACACTGGGACTGCCTATAAACTTGGCGGCTTGTCCAGTCTAATGTATATTTGGATGTCTGTGGGCGAAACAAAACCTTTTAACATAACCTACATTCTACGCGACAGGTAGCTATTTTGTTAATTTATCCACTTACCACTGTATTTCGTTTAGCAACAGTTTTATTGTAACAGATTGGAATCTGTAACGCACTGCTTGAATTTCAGATGCACTGTTTAAATTGAAACTGCAAAATATTCTGCTGAATGTGGATATTATGAAAATGGTTTATACGGCCCAATTACCCTTTACCGATAGGCTTGTACCCTTCGGTGGGGACGTTTATGAGCTGATGGTCATGAAGCTTTTTGTGGGGTGAACTTTACGCCATTGGCCGCAGATGGCATTCACATCACAGCTTCAACAGACAAATGATGAGCACAGATGGCTCTCAGCCTAAAAATATGGAGTAGGGAAGCATGAGGTAATTCCAAGACATTTTCTCTATGAGTAATAAAAATAAGTAAGAGTATCTATGGTGAACAATGTATAGACTAGTGAAATCTTAACATAGATACTTATTCATTCATATAATAAACACAACCGATGACATTGAGGACTAATTACACACTGAATAATCACCGTGAAAGGGTCATACGATATATCCATCAGTAGCTTTACCACCCGTTCTAATTAAAACCTTATTGCCTTGAAAATAAAGGCGATACAATTATTGTTATAATTTATGTGCATACTGACATTAGGTGTGAACGGTTCTATTATTACAGTTCATATGCAGCATTATATATGCACAACAGTGCCATCTCAGCATATTTTATTCAAAATGTTACATAAACCGATTTATTGTTCTTTTCTTTTGCTGTAAAACAACTTAATTTTATTAATTTTTTAATATATGTAAGTAAATAGAAAAAAGTGTATTACAAAATATCAAATATTTTAATAGAATACTGGAATATTAGAGTTTAGCTTTATATAAATAATTGGTTATTAGTATCGCATTCAGAGTTTTACTCGTTAACACATTGCAGATAAAACAACCAATGACCATAAACCTCGTGACAAGTCTACTTGTAAGTAGCCTATTATAGTTTTCATACACTTGTACTTACTAAGGTTAAGCCCACAATAGCCTATTAACACGTTTGTCATATCAGCACACACGTTCATAAATCTCAAACTATATCACGATACAGGCAAGTTTAATAAAAGGCCACACCTTAACCCTCATAAGTGCTCTATTATACTTCTCATGCAAATAAGGTACACACATTCTAGTCACAAATGTTATTTATAGCACTATATGAAATTGAAATAAGCTATTTTAAATGTTTGCAATGTACGTAGAGGCTTGGAGACGCAATTAGGTTGCAACAGTTAAGAAATATTTACGAGCTTATGATATGAAGTAAACTGGGGATTACCATGAAAGTATAACAAGGAAAACCAATAAAGTTGCATAATGTTGATAAAATGAAATGAAATGAAAATATATTTATTCAATTTGGGTCCATAAAGAACACTTATAAATGTCAAATTTGATTCTACCACTGGTTCGGACTGTTGTTGTCCGATGATATTTATTGTAGCGTATTTATTGTACTGATCAAAGACAGATATATTTTTATACTCTGTAACCGTCTATGTACTTATGAAGTTGCTATAAAAGGTAATGCATTTTTCAAGTCATGCTTACACTTTTAATATTTTATCAATTCCGTTTTGACAATATGACTCGGTGTGTTTCGTATAGTAACGAAATGTACTATATAGTTACGTTGAACACATTATTTGTCATATAATTTTACGCTTACTAAATGCTGTTGTTATAAATCCTGTGGTAAATTTAATCCAACTGGTATTTTAAATAGCATATCGGTTATATATATGTATAAGTACTAAGACTATAAGAAGAAGAGTACTAAGTAGGTAGATAATAATATGTCACTTACTACCAGGAAACTACCTAGACGCAGCATAATAAATAAGCAGGAATCAAAACTCATACACTGAGTAAATATCGATTCTTTAAAATCACTGATAAATGATTGCTTCGGTTGTGTTTCAAGAGCTACTTATTATGCTTTATCTTATAATAACAATCAAAATTCGTAGCCATAAGTCATTATAGCTCATAAAAGCATAAAGTATAAACTAAGGGCTTGTATCTCAAACAGCTCTTATTTCTAGACCATGTATGTCCAGTGCAACGTCTGGCGCTTTAATTAAATTTATCAAAATACACGCAATACGAAACGGTAATAATGACAGCACATGTCCTGCAGGTCTCCATATTAAGAACAATGAGGCAATACCGTAACGAAAGCCGTTGGGCAATACTCTGGCAAAATGTATCGGCATATCGAACCTGTTTGGAGGCTACCTTAACTCGATCATATCAAGATTAAGTGGTCTAGTTAACGACATTCTCTTGTTTATGTGGTCATGATGAACTTGTGAAGGACGCGGTAAGTAGGCAGGTGAGATACTTTCGCGAGTGATTTACGCAATCTTTGGAATGTGGTCGAAATGCCTTCTGCTTATTGGTTTGGTGCGTGGCGTTGAAGACCACTTCAAGCTAAGGAAATCTGGTATGTTGGCTAAGGCAGATCTGCACTGGAAGTAATGATACTGTAGGTGTAGTAGTCGATACACAATCTACACACAGAAGGTAAAGTGAAGATTGATAGCTAGATTAAGATTTTGTTTAATTTCTATATGTTATTTATTATTATTCACCATCCACAATAAATTAAAAAAATCCTTAGATAGAGTTATATTACTCTTAAATCTCTTCACATGCGTTCAAATTATGGCTCTACTTTGTATTTTTAATAAGTTTCTTTGGGGACCTAAGTCAAGATACAAGCGTACTAAAACAGTCCGAAACATATCAAAGACAGAAGTAATTGGAAAGTCCTATTGGATCACAGGTCGTATAATTAAACATAATACTAGTATTTAAATAGAGTACGACTTATAGGTACATATATTTTTTTTAATGTATCACATTATATAACACGTGCTGTCTGTAGCCTTGACTCGTACTTGCTCCGCGGATTAATGTTAAAGTGAAAGCAAATCGAGTGCAAGATAAAAGTGCAAGCTATTTCGTCATCGAATCCGTCAAGTCGGCGTGACCGGCTCAGCACATGTGGGCATGACCTTTTCTTTATCTTTGATTTTTTTGACATAAGTGACACATAATTAATACTGGCCTTATAGGTTTGGCATACTTTTTTTGGCATAAGTTTAAATAAAAAAGAAATTATATAAAGACTTCTTGCAGGGTCAAGTACTTACAAACATTTAAAAATGGAACTCGCATCGTGCTTTTATTATTTTGAGGGTTGGAACTTTGACATGAGTATTGAGAACATATGATTAAGAAAAGCTCTCTAAACCGGGTTGAAATTTAATGTAATGGCTATTTTTGACTTACTAGGAAATTTAATGTCTGACAAGATAGGGTGATTATTATGATATTCCCTTTTTAAAAACCTATATATTTTAAATTTGTACATTTCCAAAGAAGTTGCTTGATTGTTGATGGTTACTGTTGCTAAACTATCCAGACGGGATCTTACATCGTAAAGAAGATGTCAGATAATAAACTATAACAAAAATATGATAAAATATATACCTGTCCTATATAATTTTAATCACATTTTATCAAACAAATATAACGTATTAAATAATGGTAAACCACTCACATAAACAAAAACACATCATAACAATAAATAACATACAAGTGATAATAAACAAAAATATTTATCACCACTAAATACACCTCACCACCATTCATCATACATATCCATTTACAAATAACAATGTAAGTTCAAATCCAACCAAAATGTCATAAGGCACAAACCCAAACAGTAACATGTCCCACACACTTCGACTGCATTCCGTTACGTCAAAATGGAGAGCTGTCAATTTGACAATAGCCGATAACAATCATCAGTTTGACCTTGACATGATCTGCCAAAACCAAGGTCAAGATAACACACACAAACAAACATTGTGGGCTGTGATTCACGGGCTTTGTACTCGTATGTGTGCGACTGTCAACTGTTATTGAATTTAGATGTTACGAATCTGCATAGAGAATTGTACTAATGCTTGTAAACATTTTGTTATAGTAAATGTAAATATATTTAAAAAAAAACATTAAACAAGTTTAGATTTATGTAAGATTGTTAATTGCAGTCTATTTCAATTTCAAAGCGCGTGATACAGCATGGTTTTGGGAATTTAGTGGCCCACCACGCCAGCCGGTAAGTATAGTACCGGTTCGTTTTTTTTTGTTATGAAGTGAACAGGGCCGTCAGGACGCTCACCCGATGGCAAGTGATACGCCTGCCCATGACAGAGCGGCATTGAAGTGGACCAACAACTGATAAATATTAATTATTCTCCCTGAATGCCACACTGTGCCCGTCACCCGAGAAAACAGATGTTAGGTCTCTTATACCCGGTAATTTCACTAGCTGCAGTGCCCTCATCCCGAAACACAAAACTCTATTATTTCACGGGACGATAACTGGCACTGCGGTGATACCTTCCTAGACAACTAAGTCAGTATCGTGATTACCACCATACAACCACCAGTTTGATCCTAAGCCGTCGACCGTCCCTGGGGAAGCCTTAAAGCGTCACAAACAATATATTTTCCATTGTGTCTGGATTAATAGCGATCAACGGGTTAATTTTTTTAATTTTTTTTTGTGTAACTGATAGCAAAACTACAATTAAACCTTATTGATAAACGTTTATGTTTGATACTTCATTCAAATAAGTAAGCAGTTGATATTAAAATAGTTGTACTAGCCAAAGTTAATCATAGTTAACCTATTAAGGAGCTATTAAAAATCAAAGTTAACGTTCCAAGTAAAACGGATCTAAGCCTCAGTGGGCGGTGTACAAGTCCCAAGCAATTAACTTCTGTTACCACATTGCGACCACACTTGTTAGGCTTGACTCGCCCACGACCGATTAATCAAAGTAACAGTTTGTATGTGGTTTGATATTATATTTAAAAGCATTTCTAATGTGGGCGCCAAAGTATTCGCTGTGTGATTTCGTGGGGATTAATTTCATACTTAGAAAATGTTCTGTCAAGTTACTGAAGCACGTGACAATTTAAGTGTCTGTGTCGTTATGTCAATATGAACAATATATTTTGAAAACTATGATTTTTATCAAGTTATGAAAAGTAACAACTTCTTCTTGCCGTAAAGGGCTTAGTCGTCCATGCGGGCCCGGTGCGGATTGGCTGACTTCACGCACAACCTTTGATTCTCTTCGCAGGCATGCGCAGGTTCCTCCGATGTTTTCCTTCACCGTAAGAGCGTCCGATAACGTTTATATATATACGTGTTTTCTCGAATCTTCGAAATTATATATAATTTCGAAGATTCAGAAAACACGGGTACGTGGCGGGATTTGAACCTGCGCCCTCCCGGTAGGAAAGCAAGAGTCTAATTGAGCCACCGACGCTCCATCCATGAAGATCCATCGAATCACAAACCAATCACAAGGAAAGGAGGGTTTTGACAGAATTTAAGTTTAAGCAATATTTTGAGTGGAGCTTCTTATCAAATTAACATATCGATTAACTTCGATGATAAAGGTTTGTGCTCTACAAGTACGTAGCAATGCGCTTGCGCAGGTGAAATCGATCCTTATCAACAGCGGAAGGTTCGTTCAATGCGATTTTTCACAGTCAAAGCTTGAAATTACAAATTGTATAGACACAAAAAGATAGTTCAATGCTGATGGCTATAAACCGATACAATTTGTAATAAGTATTAGCAAATACTACAAAATCTTATTGTATGAAATTGTAGAGACCGCACGTGTTTTAGATTTGTTGGTAAGATTTATTTATGGACAATTCGTGGATTATGTCAAAAAATCTTTGCATGCATATATAAAATTAAATACTATATTTGTAAAAATCATAGTTTCAGTTTTATATTATATGGGATCTTGAATCTCATAATTTTTTTACAGCTATTTTCAATAGTGTCCCGTCAACTGCTGGTATTTTTCTTATTCTTTATTTAATTTGAACGATTTCTGGTGTGTTGTTTTTATTATACGTCATAAACGGTGAACCACAATTATTTCATTTAAAAGCTGTATAGGTGCTTAAGAAAATAAAGTTATTTTATGTTACTTGCTGCTGAACCCAACACGGGCGAGTCCGACTCGCGTTTGGCCAATTTTTTTATGGTGCAGACTTCCGATGTTTCACTTAGTAATGACCTTTAGATACTTTAAAGTACTTAATTGATTATTCAGAAATATTGGATACATTTAAGCTTAAGTAAATCACGATCGACTTTATAGCACCTTCATCTGACCTCGATGGTGTCTGGAAATATATGAATAGGAAACTTTAATATGGCTAGCAATACTAGATTAAGTCTGTTTATTAATTTAACAAAAATAATAATAGATACACATATGCGTGAAAATATCTTGGTTATCGCTGTTTCTCTTGTACACCATTAGTTGTAATTACCATACTAAAACTTAAGAACCTTTGTACACTTAGTTGCAAATCAAAAATTTTAATTTAAAAAAATTTGAAAAAAGTAGTGTTTATAAATTTTTAAACTTAAAAATATTTTTTTGAGCCTATATTTTTTTTCATTGAATACCCTGTCTTGGCATTATCAAAAATAAAATAGTAACATTTAGTACCGACAGTTATTTAAAATTTAAAAAGTATAATGTTTTCAAAGTATTTTATCACCTGATACTTTAATTTAAAGATTCAAATACAAAATACACTTATTTTGCAGTGTGTACGTGCAAAGGTAGCAAAAATGAAACAATTGCTTCATACTAATACCATAGATTACCTGTCAATTAAATTAAGTAAAAATACCTGTCCTCAATGTATGAACCATAAATTGTAGACGGCGAACGTGAGAAAACACACATCCCGCAAGAAACAGCCGTCGGTGACGTCACTCGGGTACTTGACAGTCGCAGACCCGTTTTGACGTAACGAAAGTAATATTAGCTCTAGATATTGTAACTCGAAACGTGTATTGCGTAAGGTCAGTAATAATGTATCACTATCCTATGGGTTGGTTAGGATCGCTTGTAATAACATATAATGATGTTTTACATATTACTTAAACATGTTATGTTATGTATTATATACATAATTTGTTGTTCTCAACATTGAATAGTCATATCAAACTGATAATTATATATAAAAACACAAACAAACGGTAGATTACGAGCAGGTTAAATTATATTCTAACGATATAAGATTATTTATTATAGTTATGACGGAAAAAGACATCACAGTGGAAACAATTTGCATAAATAATTTGCGATAAATCTATTCAAAGTACTGATACAACACAATATTTCGAATCCGGACAAAACACAACAACAATTGTATTGTTTTATAAGTTTCATAGGAAGAAAATAATCCGTAGAATGCTGCACAATACTCAGATTTTCATTAGGATTTTTAAAGAAAATCTCGATAAGTTAACATTTCTGTACGTGCTCTATATATTTTTGCCCATGCATTGCGTAAGGTCAGATAACAGGGCCACTTAATTGCTCATAATAGGTACTTTCAAGGGACCTTAAGGTTTAGTCATAAGTTACGACTCCGCGTTGAATGTCATTCCGCGGTAATGAGGTAAGTAGGGGAAACAACAAAAAAAGATGCGAATTTTACGAGCGCATACCGTTGGCGTAATACTTCGAATTACCTCAGAGGATTGTCAGCCCGCCCCTTTTTTTGCAATTTGGCATGCGAACAAGAGAAACATTTCGGAATTTTCCGGTTTGCGATTTTGTGCAACGGTTTTTATCTTTCACTCATTGCCGGTTGGTATTGAAATAAACATAAAATTTAAGGATATATTTTCCCACTATTTTAATTTTCAACATGTTACCCCAGGATTAATAAATCGAAGTAGCAGTGTGTAGGGCACGTAGTGCTTAGAACCGATATTGATAATTGGTGGAGCATTGACTTGTCTCAAGATAAGCCCTGGCCTAGCTTTCTGTACGATTGGGACGCTGTGGGGCTGGACCACATGAGGAAAGTAACTTTGAGCTCTCTCTCTAACCGATGAGCCAAAAAGTTCTTGAGTGGCGTCCACGTAACAGGATATGAAGCGTTGGCCGACTCCCAACAACATAGACCGATGAAACGGTTAAGATGGCGGGTAGCAGAGGGATGCCGACAGATAGAGATCGATCCGCATGGAAATTATTAGGGGAGGCCTTATTTAGGCTGTATTATGATGATGATGTTAACAATTAATCAGATAAGTGGTTAATAAAAATGCCACCGAAAAAGAAAACAATCTGTTATTATGAGTTACTAACTTCTGAGGAAGATGTTGAGTATAATATTTATTGTATTCTGCTTTATTTTTTAACCGAAAAAACACACTTCTGTTAAGAGGTGCCCAAGCATACAACCACGTATTGGGGTAAACTCAGATAATAAAAAAATCCAATAGATGCATATACGTACCAGGAGTCTTTCATAACATTATTTCTGAAATTTTCTTTTTAGTTAAACCATAAGGTTATGTTCGTAATAAAGCAAAGCTTGAAGCGCATTTTAGCTGTATCATCGCTTTTTCAATGTGTATCTACTTTCAAGACCAAGATCTAGTCAAATTTTAATGAAGCCCTTGATACCTATTGTCAAGACAATCAAAATATTTGCAGTGGAATATAAACTTTAGATAAAAAACCGATGTTTTCATTAAGCGGTACATTTGCGCATAGTCCAAGAGACCAATTTGAGTTCATCAGAGATCAATTTTACGATATAAAGGGTTATATCGTAAAATTGACCATTAAACCGCCTCTTTATACTGTTTCCTTTCTTACAGAGGTAAGTGCGAATGAGTAAGCATGCTAATAAGTAACTAACAAAGAGCATACATTAGCGATGCTTGTTTCGACTTTCTTCGGCCATTTTGGAATTCAGCCTTTACGACACAAAAGAGTTCGCAACTATAGCCCGTTCGGATGTTGCCATTGTTAGATCTCTGTAAAATTATCTCAATTACGTCACACGGTTGCACACCTCATTAACATGTATGTATGTACATAGCAATGCGAGTAAGTATGGTAATAAAATTACGTTTTAAGTGTGTAACAAAAACACACATTTTTAAAATCGTAAATAGAACTATTGGTGTCCGAAGTTCATTAAATGCGCTGAAGTGAAGACTTTAATGAGTATAACTCATAAAATATATGAACCTGTAGAATCTTTCATTTTATAAAATACATGCAAATTATTAAAAAATATCTAAAAAAATTGCATTAATTTTCGAATTCATTGAATATTTACAAAATCGAACATTAAAACTTGTTTTATAGTTTATTAATTTTTTTTATATGACTAACATAAGGAAACTGTTTAATGAAGTTTTAAATCAGATCGGAAGTAAAAACATTCCCTAAATAATTAAGTTAATAGTGTTGTAACTATTATTAAAGTATAAAACACTTTGTAGGTAATATTTGAGACACGTGTCTAAATTGCTCAAATATAATAAATATCAAATATCCCTCGTAGCACTAAGAAGTAATATTGTATTCTAACTAAAATAAGTTAAAGTGTTTTCATGGATAAGGTATTTTTGTCCCTTACAGCGGGGCCTCTGGAACTCTACGTAAACAAGCATTCAACTAGAAATCCAATAATACAGAAACACATCAGAATTCAGTATAGTCAGATTAGTGTCCATACTCGTATATGTACTATAAATTTATCGGAACCATTTGCAAATGGAATGACAATTTACCTTAAGTCTCTTAAGAAATTGACATGCATTTGTGTACCCTAACATACACATTGTCTTACAGTATCTTTTACTAGGGACCGACAGACTAAACATTGAAAATCCCTTAAAATGATGTTAAAAACTCTTACCTTGTCAACCTCGGACACCCTCAACACAATCTTCAGGCGTGGGTTGTTCTTCCTATATTCCTTCAGCAGGGAATCTAGCTTATCTCCCCTAGCATCGCCCGTGTACACAAGGTGCGTACACATAGAGAAACCGTCCGCTGCGCTATCGACGTAGCACACGAGCCGCGCCGCGCCCGCGCCGCTCCGTCCGCGGCCATCACCGCCGCGGCTAGGCATAACGCCAAAGCCCACATTGTTTTAAAAAAATAAATTATAAGTTCAAATTTAAAAATTCAAACTGTCATTTCGCGTTCGACATTCGAAATTGGTTCGTTGGAAGCGCGCTGGTCGTTTGGTCGGCGGCGCGCGAGTGCCGCAGCAGAACGCCGGCTGTGGCTAAGCGCCCCCGCCCTGGTCGCAAGGACGCGCTCACTCGAACTTGCGAAGCTTGAAGTTACGCGTTACGTCGTTACTTTGATTTGAAAGTGCAGCGGCCGTGACGTCATTCTTGCTCTTTTTAAAATTAATACTTATTCGCACTTCGTGGTGAATTACAGCCTCCGGATAACTTTGCAAGGTGGAAAGGCCTGTGGTATGAAATTATAGGCCGATGATGATTACTTAATACATCTTTCACTGAGGTTCGTGCTCCTTCAAATAGACTGAAGGGAACTTGATAGATTATTGTGCGTTATATTATAAGCATTCGCACTGTAGAGTTTAAATCCTGAATAATGGATTGAAACTTGACGTGGGGCCTTAAGCTCATCCTCAAGCTCGTAGAACTTACGTTAAATATAAGTAAACAATTACAAAACAAATAAAAAGCATGAACTAAAGCGAAATTGTTTATTTAAACAGATACTCATAAGCTTAAACAGATCATGGTATCTTATTTTATTTTTTTTAACTTTGATTATTTTAACACCGGTCGATCAGTGTCATTCCCGGAATTAACGAATTCGTGTGACGGCCTTGACTCTTCCCTCAGGCTCCTGTCGCATAAAATACTCGTGTACGTATGTTAGGTCTCTTATAACCCGTAATTTCACTAGCTACAGTGCCCTCATCCCGAAACACAAAAGTGCAAAACACTCCCGATTTACGGGCGATATCTGGCACTGCGGCGGTACTAAAATATCGTTATAACAAGCTGCTGATGATGAATCTACCTATACGTGCTCCTACTGTTTTACTTGCACATGCAGAGAGCTTTGATATAAAAGGTACATACTCCTTTCGGGATCTAACCTCGCCAGCTCGAGGTGAGTCTTGTTTTATACAGACGAGTGTTAGAGTTATAGTTATCATGTGCTGTGAATAATCAATGCTGCAAATCACCGAACGCGTCAGGCATCTTTGCACACTATCGTTTATTTGTACAAAGATTATTCGTATTATTCAATATGCTTATCGTGGGTGACGCAGCAGAACTATGTCCTACATTACAGGTATCTAAGATACAATATCGCTCGATGCCAGTGTCGAATTAGTGTTCGGAAATAATACCATAGGTGTTGTCAATAATAAAATGTCATTTAGCGGTAAAAAGTTCAGGCGGATAGCCAGCGAAAACGTCGAGGAGTTACTCAGGAAACCGGGTGAGTTGTAATAACTCGACTATCGGTTTTTATAAACTGACATCATCATCACGACGACCCATTTCCACGGTTCCAGGTTCGATCCCCGGGCAGTACAAACATTTGTGTGCATGAACATGTCTGTTTGTTTGTCTGGGTGTTTTCTATTTATAATATATATGTATTTATAAAAAACCGTTAACCGTTTTTTAGTACCCATAATACAGGCTTCACGCTTAACTTGGGGCTAGCTGGCGCTGTGTGAATGTCAGTGTATATTGTGTTTATTTATTTATCATCATAATTAGCCAATAACGGCTCACTGCAGGACACAGACCTTCCCGCATAGCTATTGGGAGATTAGGCGGTAACCTGCCGCGCGGGCCCAATGCGAATTGGTGGCTGTTAACGAATGCCATCCCCAGATTGTAGCAGGAACCGACGGCTAAACGTTAAATGTGCTGTCGAACATGTGATTTGTCGAAGTAGCGTGCTTTCTAACTAGTGTTTGTCAAAATTCAGAATTAAAGCCCCTCCGAAGCTCGGAATCTTTTTCTTTTCACACAACCAACAAATTGCAAACTGTAATTCAGTTGGCAATGTCCTTGGGGGCAAAAATCGGGGGGACTTTTACAACACGGTCTCTCAGATGTATACGAACCCACGACCCCATAGTCTGATGATGGGTACAAGTTCTGTTGTCATCATCTTTTTTATTATTTCAGACGAACGACCACCAGCCTATTTATCATCTTATCATTTTATGCGGCCTGCCAAGCATGAAAATTATGGTAAAACCATGAAAGGTAATAAAGGATATTATGGACAATGCCCGAAGTTCAACAGTGGACTGTTAAATTTTTAGAACTTAACTGGAAACTGCATGGACATGCATATTGGTGTTGGTGTTTCTTACGAACGTCCGTGGTTCATTGGTGTGGACTGTTGCCTCCCGATCGATCGATTTTTCGAAATTATATGTACGTGATCCCGACGCTCAAACTACAGTGAAGGAAAATATCGTGTGGAAACCTGCGCACGCCTGCGAAGAGATTCAAGGGTGTGCATGAATCGACCAAACCGCACTGGGCCCGCGTTGATGACAAAGACCTATACACGTCCTTTACGGGTAGGCTCGTTCCCCACGTTTAAAGTGCAATCTCCCCGTGGCTATACTGTTCGGGTCTTGTCCCTTCAGTGGGACGTTACTGATGAATATGATAATAAGGTACTATCATTTACTACAGTGTATTTCTACAGATATAAACCCGAGCGTTCTGCAAATACTGACACGCAGTCCTCCAGTCTTCTCATACACAAGAGTGAACGCCGATACCTTCGAGTTTCAGCTATATGCTGGAAAGGACTCCAAGACACACAAATTCAAACTGAACCATGAGTATATTTTAGAAAAAACAGATGGCTCTAAGGTAAGGATGAAAAAAATACAGGATGAAATGAATGTGCAGTTGTCAAATCGCCGAAAATTATCTACAGTTTAAAATCAAAATAATTTATTGAATTGAAAATACAGCAAATATATGTATATCACAAACAAAGCAAATCACCTTTGTTTAAACCGCCTGACCCGCCGCTTTTATTTAATTAATGTTTTTTGAAATCCACTTCAGAGATTAAATTTTAACTTTACTATATTTTTCGATAGTATATCGATACGCTTGGATAATTAAAACTAAAATATAAATCCAAACTACCGTTCGTCTCCCTTAAATCTAAAATATTAACTGTTTTTATTAATTTATTATTATTATTTGTTATTTTAGATAAAATTATCGTTCTCATTAGACGGCGAAGACGTTTTAGAGCAAGTCATAACACATCCAGATGGAAAGGTTGTCAAGTTCAGGCGGGAGTTCGGTGAAACCGAAAATAGAATGGTAAGATCCAGATTTATTTTCGTTGGGTTTGTTTTTATGACTTTTAAAGATCATCATTCATGGGTATCTCTCTTCCTATCTTACTTGTTGTAGTCCTCTACTAGACATAGGTCTCCTCCATCCAGACTCCACCATCGACCTTTCACAAGGCATCGGTCTATAGGGCCAGAAGGCGTCCTACGCTACCACCCTTAAATAAAATATTATAAGGTCGCTAAGAAGGCTATATTATGAAAGAGGCTAGTATACCTGGCACAAAATGTATGGCAGCTTATTCCCAAAGCATGCTTGAATAAACAATAATTGTTTATCTAAGGAAGTATGTGCTGAATATTTAAACTTTTACACAGTGAACAGTTGCTTGGCAACTACAATAAATAAGTAACTTCTGGGTATAGATTTAGAATTAGCGCGCTATGCTTGCGCCTACGTACTCGTAAGTCTCGTAACAAATTACATAGATCTTAGGCTTACTCTCACTAACTTTAGTGTAATGATCATTGATATTTTCTGTTGCAGATAATAACAATAGCTGGAACTGAAATCGAAGCAAAAGTAATCTACGAGGTGGTAGAATAGATCAGAATTCTTTATTTCTGTTTCTAAAATACTTGGATGCGATCTCAAAATGAGACATCACTTTCGCCGAAGGAAATGTACGGCCATCCTCATAGTTTGAAAATAAAATTAACATCATTATCAAATAGTGAGCCAAGGGCATTTATATTTTTTTTTTATACGAAATCGAGGGAAAGCTTTAATTATCTTCTATGTAGAGTTAGATAGTTTTTCAAATTACGTACAATATTACGATCGAAATTAATAGTATCTATGTATTCGATAAGGCGACAAAACAAAAAACATTAGAAAGAGAGCTACTGTAAGTAAGTAATTACTGATTTTATAATTTAAGTCGTGAAATATTTATGTCATTTTTTAGGGTAATAATAAATCAATTGAATATTTTTTTAAGGTTGTAATTTCATTTTTATCTTAGCCTTTTTATTATTTTATTATATTTATTTCTTCCGTCCTTAAGAAAGCATGTTAAACCTTTGGTCCCGGCAACTATCTAAGATGGTAGTCGTTAATACTGGGTAACAGCCCTTACTCCCCACAGTCATGCTCTGGAAAGGCTTATACCACAGATAATTTAATGTATATAGTATATATTATTTAATCTGTGTATATACCTTATTCCCTACAGAGGCTTCCGAGTAGACGGACCGCAACAGTTCGATCCAGTGGCAGCTTCATTTGACTTTCAGAAGTGCTCTATAAGGACCTAAATAAAATTAAAACTCATTGATTTTGATAAATAAAATGCAGTTGATCAAATGCAATAAATTTTAAACCAAGGAACGCAATATGTATCAAGTTACATATTGCGTTCAAATAAAGACTGATTGCATTGTGCTAACCAAAACTGTTTGAGTATTAGCATAATGAGAATTGCGCCCGCGCAACGGCCCTCCCTCTACTATTGTCTATGGCACGCATTATCTATGGTCTATCTGAAACTGCAACAAAAGAGGTCGCAACCGTATTACTCGTACGCGCATAATAATAAATGCAGTTATGCCTTTTAAGTACGTATACTTACGGCAACGAATGGCAAGATTTATTTAGAACCGATGTCGTCACATTATTAGTACTACATATTTGCGACTAATGATAAACATATGACGATCTCCTATGGTATAATCATAGTGAAAGGTAGGTATGATTTTGACGACCAACTTTGTGTACTGGTTGAGGACGTCTTACACCAAAAATTTCGAGTTCGATCCCCGGGCAGTACCTAAAATCATTTGTGTGCATGAACATGTATGTTTGTAATGGTCTAGGTATTTCTTAATGTAATATGTACATATTTACAAAAAATAAAAGTATACAAGTATGTTTATCCGTTGTTTAGTACCCATATTAGCTACACTCGCGTGCAAGTAAATCGACTCAAGCCTCAAGTACGCATAACAAGTGATATAACTAAAAAATTCCTTATTATACCTCTGTATAATGTTTTACATAATTAAAGCCTAGTAATTGAGCTTTAAAATGGTGTAAGTTGCATGAAAATCGATTCAGTAGTTTAGTAAAAAAGGTTAATGCTAATGATAATGTAAAAAAATTTGAAAATTCATACAATTTCACAGTATGGGGTTATTGTGTTTAAATGAAACAAAATGTGCGTAAGATAAAAAAATATTTGTCAATTCCCCTCTAGCTCTGATCACTGCTCTCATGCGATTCTTCATCGACCTTATCAACTTTTTAATGGATGATTGTGGTATTCGACCCCACTCTTCTACCAACGCAGTCTTGAGCTCATTGATGTTTGTCGGAGCTGGATTCCTCGCTCTAACTTTCCTTTTGAGCTCGTCCCATATGTGCTCAATGGGATTTAAATCGGGGCTGAGCGCTGGCCAATGCATAGTGTGAATTCCAACTTCGTTCAGGAAATCACGTGTGGCCCGAGCAGTGTGACATCGGGCATTGTCATGCATCAAGATGAAATTTTCCCCAATAAAGCCTTGATAAGGGACAACTTGATCCAGTAGAACATTTTCAATGTAACGATCACTGGTCAGACCTCCTCCCCGGCCTCCCCCAGGAACGAAAACAAGGTCCGTTTTGCCTTCTAAGGAATTTCCAGCCCACATCATGCAAGATCCGCCACCATATGCAACGGTTTCCACAAAGCAGCACTGTGTAAACCGTTCACCGGGACGACGGTATACCCGACCTCTCCTGTCGCTGCCATGGAGACACATCCTCTCATCTGTGAACAGGACTGACTGCCATTGCTCTATGCTCCAATCCAAATGTTCTCGAGCAAAGTGAAGGCGTGCTTGACGATGAGCTGTGGTCAACTTCGGGCCTGTAGCGGGTCTTTTCGGAGTAAGGTTAGCTTCTTTCAACCTTCTTCTAACTGTCCACTGACTGACAGTCACCCGCGAACTTGACGTAGCTCCTGCTGCACATCTACGCCGGTAAGGTGTCGATTTCGGAGAGAGGTCGAGACCAAAAACCGGTCGTCACGCTCCGAGGTGCACCGGCGTCGGCTGGTATTAGGCCTCCGAGTGAAGGCACCAGTCTCTTGAAACCTTCTGTATACTCTCGAGACAGCGGACTGACTCATATTCAAACGACGAGCGACTTCTCGCTGGTTCAACCCTTCTTGCAACAGGGCAACGACTTGAGCGGCTTCTTCAGGTGTTGTATCCATAATTTTCTTCAAATGACGGCTTTAATTTGCAGAGATGTGTTCATGTCAACGTCTAATGAGCGACTGATAAGAAAAAAACGATTACAGGGGGTTTTATAGGGGGTTGTGTCGCGCAAGTTGTGAATAGAGCGCAGAGCAGTTTACGGGAGGTTGCGTTCAGTTGCATTCTAAGTACAAGTGTTTATTTAAATTACTGATATTATGCTACCATTTGAAAGCCTAATTACTAGGCTTTAATTATGTAAAACATTATATAGAGGTAAAATAAGTCATTTTTTAGTTATATCACTTTTTTATGCGCACTTGAGGCTTGAGTCGATTTACTTGCACGCGAGAGTAGTTAGATGCTTAGTTTGAGGCTAGATGGTGCCGTGTGAATGTTAGTAGATATTTAAGGCTTTAAAGAAAGATTATTATCAGTACGTTTATCAGTTGTTTAGTGCCCAACTGCCCATATAACAGACAACATGCTAACTTTGGGGCTACTACACTATTGATAGCGCTGAGTGAATGTTAAAAAATATATATAATTAATTATACAAATGATACTGACCCACAATCATCACTTGGCTTATACTCCAGATCCAGTTTACTTTTGCAACCTTTGGAAGAAAACGTCTAAACGACTGGATGTCGTCCACATGTCCTTTTACAAGTACCTATACTTCAATTTGGAAAATATCCAATATCATCTTCAACATAACACTCTTCAACATAACACTGCAGCTGCAGCTGGGCCGTTTTATGTTGTATGTAGCATAGCATAGCTTTGGGAATATTGGGCTGTAATCCACAAGAGCCTAATGTGGATTGGTGGGTGCTAACAACGACCTCTAAAGTAAGGAAAAGGTCCAATTCATCAAACTCTTTGTATTTCCAATGAGCCATTTTACGAGTCTAAAGTTGTTTTGCTGTTTGAAACGAAAGTGACTATAAAAAAAGTTGCTAGGATAACTCAAATATCGGCCAATTAAAAGTATGTTATTATAGCTTAAACATATCATTTTTCAAAAAACAATTGAACAAAATTGATGGATTTACCTTCAACTTATCTAACAACTTATCTAAATCTGAGCTCGCAGATATGGTACAAACCACTATAAGGCCTGAGGGGATCGGTGTCACTCATGGTACCGCAGTGCCGGAATCAATAAGACAAATTATAAATATATTAATTAAGTAAGTTTGTTTTATATTTGAGAGTAACTATGGAAGTTATTTGACTAAATAGTAAAGAGTACCGCTTATAGCCCGGACCTTGTTAATATTCACAAATTGAGTTAATTTTAGCAAGTGAAATACTTTACAAACTTTATTTAATATCGGTGTTTACATGTACATATTTTTTGTGTTGCTTAGACAAAACTACAGATACCTATTTTTCGGCAAAATTTTGTTCATAAACTTAATGTTAATAACATTTTGTTAGTACTAAATTTTATTGCAAGGAATAAAAATTTCCTTCCTTCCTTCCTTTAATTTCAGTATGAAAAAAGCTACACGATTCTAAGTGTGGTAGCAATAAAGGAATATCTATAGGGATTAAACATAATAGAACAGGCCTCAAGGCCTTGACTCTAATACGGCCCTGCCTAACCTGCCTTCCATACTCATACAGCATTCGAACTTATGAGTATGCAAATTTGGCTTTGCGAAACATTCAGATCAAGTATATTGAGATCACTTGTGCGTGTTGTTTTAACACATTATGTAATGCTTGGATTAAATATTATGTGAACGGCTCGCCTGATGGTAAGTGATACGTCTTCTTATGACAGATGCAGTGTCAAAGGAAACCAAAACCTCTAGATAGATAGCGCCCGTCAACCAAGAGGATAGATGTTAGGTCTTTCAAAGATTGCATACAACAAACTTTATCATCATCATCATCATCAGCTCATTAAACGTCCCCACCGAGGGGCACGAGCCTACCCGTATAGGTGATTAGGCCTTAGTCGTCCACGCGGGCCCAGTGCGGATTGGACGACTTCACACACAACCTTCGAATCTCTTCGTAGGCGTGCATGAAGGTTTCCTCACGATGTTTTCCTTCACCGTAAGAGCGTCGGATAACGTACATATATTTTCGAAAATTCGAAAACACATTGGTACGTGTCGGATTGAACCTCAGCCCTCTTGGTAGGAAGGCGACAGTCCACACCACTGAGCCACCGACGCTCTCAACAAACTTTATAATACTTCCATATGTTTCTGCGTTACATATTTTAAACCGTTAGTTATTTAATTGTTTATTAAGAATTTTGTTTACTTTTAATAATTAAATTTAGGACATATGCAATAAGCATTCATTAAAAGTCAATGATGTAAAAAAGAATGGATTCGTGATATGCTCACAAAACAATCGAAAAAAATGTTCCGAATGCAGTGACAGCACACATACACATATTTGGAATTTCGAATACATTTACCTAAACAAAAGAGTACAAACTGTACTCTCTTCGGCGGTTCGTTTTTGAGGCACGGATGGCGTATCTACAAATACAGAATATCATTGTTAAAAGTCAGCAATCTGAGTTCATTACATAGTCAGTTAAACACAGAATATATCTTCCTGGTGAATTAACACGATTGCTCATAAACATCTGTTGCTTAATTTAAACGAGAACAATTTCGTTAATTTTTGGTTCTTCCATTTTAAACATACATACTTTGGATAAGAAAGAGTAGAATTCAGGTTTCATATAGCCAAAAGTCTAAGTCACATATTTTAGAACCTAAGGACTCCTAATGCAATATAAAGCAAATTTCTATAACGATGTAGTGATGAAAATGATAATGTTAAAAATTATCATTTATTGATTTACATTCACAATAGTTATTAAAACGGCCTAAAATTTGTGAACCTACGCATATGCTTGTGTGTATCCAGCTCTGTCCTTTATATCAGAAAGTAAAATTAAAAAAAGTCTAATTTTAGATTACCTTACACAGCTAATAACATTTCATAAAAATATTACAGCTAACGAGACAATTAATGTACTAAAATGTATAAATTATGCATTGCTTAGTCAATAATTACTTATTTATCACGTACTCGTACTTCCTACACTTTAAGGCACTGTATCAGGACGCAGGTTAAAAGTTTAAGGTTCGATGAAGACCATCATTTAGGGAGCCCTTTGTCCATCGGTGGATATTATGACTGTAGTGGTAGTATCTTAAACATTTTTTTAAGCGTGATTGTTTTTTTTATTATTAATTTTATTTACTGAATCACAGCTCTTTTTTCTTTGTAGTTTTATTTTATTTTATTTTGCCGAATTAAAGGTTCTATCTGTCTCACTGTACCTGACATTTAAGTAACTGTTCTTAACTTCTAATCTATTTTAATTACTTTGTAAGGAGTGGACTTAATTTACTTGGGTTCTGGACACGGAATATTAGAACCAAAGTAAATAAACATATTTACACTATTTTCACGTGCATATCAGTTTAATAGAATTAATAAATCGTCCTTCCCCAATTCGTGACTTCATTGAATTGGCGAAAGTGAATCCGTTAACAATTTGTTCGAACATGGCTGAAGCACACGTCAATCAAGAGATGCAGTTCATTTAGTCGGGTTAATTAAACGTAATTAAGTTTGATGAATTGCAATAACATTCTGTATAGATAACCTTGTTTAAATATTCAGTTAAAAGTGACCTTTATACGCCAATAATTATCAGTAATCCACCAGCCTATGACGTCCCGATCTTTATTTGTTTTAATTTTTTTTCGACTACTGCTGTTGGCCGCAGATGGTCTTTACAGCTTAACCGGGCTAATTTCTGATAATTCATACAGCAACAACATGGGTTTAAGAATGCAAAATATCCCATCTAGACAGCGAAGTGGCCTATTATGAACGTTTCAGGTGACGAGGCCTCGTCGAAGCTGACCCCAAGCCCTGCAGCGCGACTCGCGGACAAAATAATGACCTTTAGTTTTTGTCGCGGAATCTGGATGGACTACTTTCGAAAATACTGACCCAAATTTTTAACAGCTGATACTTGTAAATCAAAGTTTTGTGTCAACGGAATATTTTGATGCAGTTACTTGATTGCACTATATAAAAATTTCAAGGTAAAAAAAACCACGTAAGCCGCTTTTTATTAATTACGTTTTGCTATTTTAAGCTCGGTGTTGGCATTTATGGCGTCATTTATAAAGAAACTATGTATAGAATGAAATACTGTATTTATTTATACTTAAATTTTAAAAAATCTGACCTGCCTAATTTTTATTATATTGAAAATTAAAATTTAAAACTTAAGTCTTTTCCTTATCCGACATGAGAAATATGCACTGCAAATCGCGTGTGATTGCTGTCAGCCCAATTAAAATACTGGTTTTAAATTATTTACCGTTCAATCTAGTGCTCTATACTGTAGTAATCCGTGTGATAAGAATATGATTCCAATCCGCCCTTGGCCCACGTGGGTTACAACAGTTACAGCCCAAACACCCCATAGTTGTGCTGGATGGAAAGGCCTGTCCCTATAATAGGCTGATGATGAAGAATATAAACTGCCACCATCCTCATTATTATGCTGTTGTACTTTCGTGGAGTAGGCTCTACATCCAGAAATTTACTGTCACGAAATTTAAAGTTAGTATTCTTGTACTTTTCATAAAAACCTAGAGAGGCCACGTTTATAAATGTAACGTACTGTACAAATTATTCATTTCATGTCGCTTTTGTTAAAATCTTATATAAAAGTTGTTTCATATATTGCTACGGTTAATATCAATGTTGATAGTATATTTTTTAAAAAGCCCTTTTTAAAAAGCAATCACTAAATTGATAGCGCGCTGCTATTGCAATGTTTTTTTAAAAATAAACCATAAAAATGAAGCATTAAATATCAAGTTATGTAAATTGTATGGTTTGTACCCGTACAATAAATCTAGTCCGTTTAATATTTGTAAGAACATAATGAGTTTTGTTGTCATACAGCAAAACTTTTAATTCTGCACCAAGAGCTACATCATAATTCAGATTTTACACGCAGCATATTGTGGACTTACGTGGGCTACAATTAAATTGGTTATTGATCATTAATATTAAATGCCAATGATACGGTCGGCCAACCCTACAGCTAGTGCTGGCATCATTGGATGACTCATGATCTCTTAGAAATGCAGGGGGTTTACCGCCATCTCTTAAAACAGTGTTACAATAATATTACTTCGTCTTTTCTGGTACAAAAATGCTGACGTATCATTATAACAATACTGTTTTAAGAGATTACGGTAACCCCCCTGTTCGCCTTAAAATGAATCGCTATAGGTTTTCTTCTGAATAGTAAAAATGGCGTGAATAAGTGATTGGGCACTCCTTTAGCCGGCCAAGTTATGAAGGTTCATCTGCAACTAGTCCATCAGAAAAAACTGGGCACCATACAGGAACTACTTTACCTTGCCATACATTACATGAATTATTTATTAGTACATCTACACAATGAAAGGTGCTACACTAAACGATATTACACAATTGAAAACAAATAACTGTTTTTTAGTTCGCGACAACATCGCACACTAGTGGGATTTTAACGCATAACCTTCAGTTTAGTATCTGACTTATGGTAAAAACCAGTAGGTACCTAAACACTTAAAAAACGACTGTTTTTAATTCAGAACAAAATGGCCCATTAGTGTGATTTTAACGCACAACCCTCAGTTTAGGCAGTCATTTTATTGTTTATTTTCCTATTTTTTTTATTAATTTTAAATAAATATATTCTATAGTCAAGATGCTGATTATAAGCGAGCGCCTATTGAGAACACAGACATTAAAATTGATTTTAAAGACAAAAGGAATTTCACCTTTAGAAAAACACACGACCTAAGAAAATTTCAATATTTGGAATCGACCGTATCCTTTGATGTGTTTGTGGAACTTGTAAACTCCACTGCATTTCTTGGTATAACTTTAGATTCAAAGTTACAATGGGGGCTCACATTGAATCACTGCTGGTAGACTTAGCTCGGCAGCTTATGCTGTTAGGAAGATAAGGCTTTTGACAGATGTAGAAACAGCAAGATTGGTTTATTTCAGTTATTTTCATAGTGTCATTCATGGTCTACTGTTGTGGGGTTCAGCTGCCGACATTAATACAATATTTGTATACAAAAAAGAGCTATTCGTTTTATCTACAACCTTAGACCCCGTGACTCTCTTAAGGAACTTTTTAAAGAAATAAAATAATGACTGTAGCATCACAATATATTTATGAAAATTTAATTTACGTCCGTAAATACTATCATACCTTTAAAAAAATTGTGACTCACACAATTTTAATACTAGGAATGGAAACAAACTTGCTGTTCCGGACTTGAGACTACATAAAGTAGGTAAATCTTTTATAGGAAGATGTATAAAGTTTTTCAATAAGGTACCGCAGAATATTGTCGAGTTACCTTTACACATGTTTAAAGCTAGAATAAAAAACCACCTTTCTAAAAAAGGGTACTACACTATTGACGAATATTTATGTGATAAAAATCCGTGGTCTTAAATTGCTCAGCTATTTCAGTGTTTATGATATATTGTTACATTAAGTAATTGTTTTTAAAAAGGCTACACTGTTGAGTTTTCTTGGTGCTTCTTTCTCAACAGGCCAATCCACTGAAGCGCTTTTCAAAGCATCAAAATTCATATTTTTTATTTAGTATTTTTAATTGTTTTTTATTATATTTTTGTATATTTCTTGACGTTCATAAGTGCTTTTTGTAAGCCTAATTTGAATAAAGAATTTTGATTTTGATTTTTGATTTGATAGATTGCCAGAGCTTCATGGTCTCTTCAGCAAGACGCACTACGAGCATATAAAGCAGTCTCGGTAAGGGTCTTTTTTAATTACTCCATATATTAACAACACATACAATCCTTTGGTGTTTGGACTGTGAGAATGAATTATTTTATAGTATATATATTGAGGGGTAAATGCCCGTAGTCACCACGCTGGGCAGGCGCTGCTGCCCACCATCCGGTATAGGGAATATCTGGCGCAAAATGGGGGAGACCTATGTCCAGCAGTGAACTGCAATAGGTTGAATAGGAAAATATATATTGATTGTATAATGTATACATTATATGTATAGGTAAAACAATACCGATAATGTCGAAAGTCACTAAAATCTTCACAATTTAATGTAAATTTATTAAACACCTCCTTTGTGGCATCCCTAGAGGTAGAGTATACGACCCTACGCACAAAACTTGTTTATCTTATCGTCAACGCACGTATCGATAACGACTTGTATTTTGGACAATACGAGATTGCTATCACAATAATCTTATTTATTAATTATACAGAACATCGTTTTATAAACTGGTCCCGTAATGACATTAATCTTTTGCAACATCAACGCAGCCGTTATAGGGCTGTCAATGGCTTGGAAGATGTTATTTTTATTTTGTCAAACTTGAAAAGTTTGACAAAATTTCATCATTATTTAATTGCGCAGCAATAGTGTTTTTTTATTGACATAGTATACGTTCAGATTGATACCTTATTAATCACCATAACGGATTTCCTGTTTACTTTTGTTTTCTTCTTTCTGGTGTTTAGCTTCTTACTTATTTTGTGTTATTTTGCTTTGTTTGTTTGCTCTGTGTGATAGTTCCTAACATTTGTTTAATGTTCGACAGCAGTGAGTATCGTTTTAGTTCCATATTTCTTATCACTAAATAGTTGTTATTCTAACTCTAAGGCAATGTAGTCGAAATAAAGAGGCTGTTTCTTTTCTCCGTAGAAAGGCAACCCTAAAATAATGGCACAATAAGAACAAACTTGCGGCTTGGTAAAGCCAGGTGCGTTCATGGTCCTGTTTGAAGGGAAGGAAGTGGTGTAAGACCACTGTAATACAATACATGTTATGCGCGATGAGATATTTTTGTACAATCCTCAATGCCAAATAAACTTTGAGGGCAAAATAAGTCATAAACAATCACTGATAATAAAGAAAGCGCCAGTAATATATATTCAGACAATATAGGTGTGAGCGTCGGTGGCTCAATGGTGAGGACTGATGCCTTCCGTTCGTGAGGACGCAGGTTCAAATCCCGCCACATACCAATGTGATTTCGAATTTTCGAAATTATATGTACGTTATCCGAAACTCTTACGGTGAAGGATTACACCGTGAGAAAACCCACGCACGCCTGCGAAGAGATTCAAAGGTTGTGCGTGAAGTCGGCCAATCCGCACTAGGCCCGCGTGGATGACTAAGGCCTATACTCCCTTTACGGGTAGGCACGTGGCCCTCGGTGGAGACGTTTAATAAGCTGATAGTGATGATAGGTATCAAATCAGCAGATAAGTAATAATTAAATCTCCCGTGTTCAAATCATCGTTAATCAATCTTCTCTGCAGTTCATTTGTTAATTTTAAGACGATTAATGATTTCCTATTAAAATAAAAACCTTTAACCAATTATGTTAGTCTACTGCTGTAAATTCTGAGCGAAAACCTATTTGGCACTAACTCGTATGTTTATTTGTTCGACCTATTTAGTGTAATGGTTGATACGTCAGCTACTACACCAAGGGACCCGGGTTCGATCCCAGGGTATTACAAAAACATTTGTGTGTATGAACATTTCTGTTTGTAATGGTCTGAGTGTTTCTATGTATGTATTTGAAAAAATGTAATTTAGTGTATTTATCAGCTATTTAGGACCTATATTACAGGCTAAAAAGGCTTAAGCTGTGTGAGTGCTAGAGCAAATTGATTTTTTTCCACAATTTTTTTTTCTTTCAAATATTAGTTAGCTGTACCCATAGATTTAGAATTAGCGCGATATCCTATATCTATGATTGTACTTACAACAATTTAACAAACTTAATTACAAACGGTTGAAAACCAAAAAACGTCTTTAATAGTTCAAGCAATCAAATCCAAAAACCTACAGGATGTCAAACTATAAACCACTTTTTTATAGTAAAGGTAAAAAAAAGTACGGTGAAGGAAAACATCGTGAGGAAACCTTCATGCACGCCTGCGAAGAGATTCGAAGGTTGTGTGTGAAGTCGTCCAATCCGCACTGGGCCCGCGTGGACGACTAAGGCCTAATCACCCTATACGGGTAGTCTCGTGCCCCTCGGTGGGGACGTTTAATGAGCTGATGATGATGATGATGAAAAAAAGTAATCTTGGTACTTGACATTTAAACGTAACTTATACGTTGCTTCCGTCCATAAATTAAAACACATAATATTGATTGTTGTGACATTTACACAGGCTAACGGTCACGGCCCATTTTCAGGCTGAGATCTGATAAATACCTATCTAAAATCTAACTGGATCTAACTTACTAGCTGGCCTTAACACTAAGCGTTTTAGAATAATGCAAAAGAACCGGACTATAGTCTACTTGCATAATCTATGCATAAGTGTTTGATAAGTTATGTATATAAAGTAGTTGTAAATAGACTACAGTAATCTTTTAGTAAATGGCCGAAATATAAACAAAAAAATAATAATCGCAGAGTATACCAGCGATTTATAATAGAGCGTCGGTGGCTCAATCGTGTGGACTGTTGCCTTCTCATCGGGAGGGCGTAGGTTCAAATCCCGCCACGTACCAATGTGATTTCGAAATTATATGTACGTTATCTGACGCTGTAACGGTGAAGGAAAACATCGCACGCCTGCAAAGAGATTCAAAGGTTGTGCGTGAAGTCGGCCAATCAGTGTCCCTACGGCCCTACTCATAATCTCTGTGCAAGTCAGTGGCGTGCACAGAGATTATGAGTAGGGTATGCAAAGTGAGTGAAACTAATCGCAAAAACAATAAATAATGTACAATTTAGTCTAATTGATTGCTGTCGATGACCGCATATCGCCTTTGGTTTCAAATCTGTAGAGGAAAATGGGCGAATAAGTGGGAATCATTTAATATATGATGAGCAGACGAGTTCTGGAGTGGAGACCGCGTCTTGGCAAGCGTAGCTTAGGACGCCCTCCGGCCCGATGGACCGACGACTTGCGAAAGGTCGCTGGTGGAGGCTGGATGAGAAAAGCGGAGGACCGGGATATCTGGCGCAAAATGGGGGAGACCTATGCCCAGCAGTGGAGTGCGATAGGTTGAAGAGAAGATTTAATATATTGAGATTTCCTAGTTGTCTGGACGCACAGGGTATGCATGGGGTGTACTGGCTCGCGTGAACGACTAAGGCGTACAACTTATCTCGCGACAAACTGTTTAACAATTTAGCAGATAGTTATTATTCCTCTTTGATTTTTATGGAGAAACATATAAATTAAAATAACTCCTGTTGCTACTACAGTCATCGTCAGGGCGGACGCCAAACTTTGGTTCTCGGTTAGTCGCATAAAATGCATAATTCGAAATGCGCTACCAAACTCCAAATAAAACATATTATTATGTAAACTTCGCTTGGATTAAGTTATTGCGATGTTAGTAAAATATTAATTTATTATGATTATTAAAAAGATGTAAATGGGATCAAAATAAGATTGACCATATCCTCTTTCCTGATAACCTTCGAATCTAGATTGCCTTAAAACCAAAATCTAGAACCATCTTATACATTTTTATAAATCAAAATTTAGAACCTTATTACAAATTTGTAGTAATTTATTTCTAGCTCCCACCGAAAGCATTTTACAAAATTGTCTCGGTAAAGTTTTATAGGTAGCCGTATAATCACATTATTATTAGTTTTCGGCCACATTTGCCCTGTGGCATTCACAAAATGAGTAAATGGACTTTTCTATGCAAGCTATCACGGCAATGCCCTCAGTATAGACTGTGTTCGTGAATTAGCCCATTACTTATAAATAATAAACATGACATCCTACAGAAAAAAGATTTCGTATCTATCAGCCAAATCCTTACAACTGAAAAAACCTCCATCCCTTTGTAAAATTATCATAAAACACTTTAAATTATAATATTGAAATGTTGGACAGATTTAACATTTATAGATAATCTGTGTACTGACAGAACTGGAGCAAAAGCAACTCCATTAAAACTGATTCAGATTTCGCAATACACATTCGTATGTAGGCGTATATTTTAATGGTACGAGTATGTTACCAATCTATAGTATTATTTTAAAATGTCGTTATTAATAACCCATATCTAAATATAAATTCTGGTAGGTTGTGTGTCCAACGGTGATATCATTTTCTGTCAATTTTGTCAACCCTTATGTACGCTCCGACGCGCTTATGGTGAAGGAAACATTGTGAACACCTGCACACGCCTGCTAAAAGTTTCAAATTTCTCAACCGCCATATAACCGAAGATCCGTTTGCCCGATAGGTCATTTCACCAATGGGCCATTTCACCGAAAAGCCAAATGTACGAAACTCCATATCTCGTACATTTGTTTGAACTACTTCGAAAATAAAGATATCTTCAAATATTATTATTGTTACTTACCTTTGTTTTATTTACAATTAAACGTTTATTTAAGTGTATATATCTATATATATATATGAAGCTAAATGTTAAAGGTATGTACGAGTATGTTTAATTTTTAAAAACCCTTTGATGTTAAATATACTTATAAAAGTTATTATTCATTCTGCCAATGTAGGTAAGGTAGGTACCTACACCAAGTGCTTTGGTTACATATCAAAATTGCTCTTTTATACATTCCAAAATAAACACCATAATTACCTTCCACAAAAAACACACGGCATAAGAATTTTGAAAAGGCGATATACAGTTCGGATTACGTACACGTGTTCCAAATCTAGGTGTTTTCAAACTTTGTATTGATACAAACAATAACATGACAATAATAATTAAGTTCCCACGGTGTCAGCAAGGTTTTAAAACCCGTCGGTCCATACGGATGTGGGCGGTAGACCTTGGGGAATATGTAGCAGAATATGAGTAACTACGCCGAAGCAACCAACTAATTTGCATAACTAAGTGCAAGTATTTTTTTGGAAAGGCATCCGGGAGTTGAGATCATATTGTTTCGCAATGTATGTATATTACGCCAGGTCAATGATATTCTGTATATAAAAAGGTAGATACGCCATCCGTGCCTCAAAAACGAACCGCCGAAGAAAGTACAGTTTGAACTTTTGTTTAGGTAAATGTGTTAGAAATTCGAAATATGTGTGTCTGCTGTCACTGCATTCGGAACACTTTTTTCGATTATTTTGTGAGCATAATATCACGAATCCATACATTTTTACATCATTGCGCCAGGTATGACAAATACATACCGTAATTATTTTAGTTCCAGCTCTCCATAGAACTCCATTTTATTAATTTAAAAAGGTGTTATATACAAGAAGAAATCTTTATGTTTTCCTAACCTTTTTCTTTTTAGTCTTGTTTCGTTCTCTTGCCTTCTATTCGCTCGTTCTATTACAAAAAGTTCTTTTACATTCGGTCTATTAGTTCTTTTATTTATATTCATCTTTATAAAATTATACAGAAATAACAGAATAATATGACTCTCTGATGATAACAGAATAATACGTCGAGCGTCGGTGGCTTAATGGTGTAGACTGTTACCCTCCTACCGGGAGGGCTGAGGTTCAAAACCCGCCACGTACTAATGTGTTTTCGAATTTTCAAAATTATATGTACGTTATCCGACGCTCTTAAGTGCGGAAAACAGTGAAGAAAACGGTGAAGGAAAACATCGTGAGGAAACCTTCGGAGTGTGTACAAGAACTGCAAGGCCTTATTCCACCTAGCCCATATCACATTGGAGCACCCAACTGTAGTCGGCAAACGCCCACTATACACGGTGGATATCCCAGAGTCGTATGAAGCGTTTTGAAACCTCATTTCAAAGTTACACCACGAAACTGTCGAACACACTTTCGGAATCTGTTTCCCGAAAGTAAAATAAATAATAATGAATACAATATCTACTGACATACACACAGCGTCATCTAGCCCCAAACTAAGCATTTAGCCCAAAATAGGTCGTTGAAATCATTCAATCAAGAGTAAATGGGTTTTTATTTAGGTAAGCGTGCCTCATTCTAGGCGCATCGCTTGTGCATAAAACCCGACGCAGTGTTAAACGCGAACCAAAAGTTTTAAAGAAAATATTTAGCTTTCTTTGTATATTTTCAAGTACCGATTGACTTTTAGTATATAAAAAGGTACTCTGTGCGATTGACTTAAGATTAGAGAAATGTTCATTATGAATGTTTTTTTATTAATTATAAGGCCGCACTCACACGACATACAGTGGACGAGTCACGCTCGTTCGCAAGGCCGCACTGCAATTTATTGGTAAATCAATCGCGAAAATACCTGAAGTCAGTTCTGAATGACCTGGCCAAAGGCTACAGCTAATTCGTATATTTTTAGTTTTTTACATACACAATTCCACACAGCGCTATTTTGTTCAAATTAAAGCTAGGAGCTCATACAACGGGGAATCATTAAACATCATCAGATAATTTCTTCCTTCCCCTAGTGCTAATACCTATCCGAAAAGTTGTACATATAAGGTATCATATAGCCTATAGGAATGTATAACCTGACAACATCCAAATTAAAAAAAATGTCGAACATTTGTCAAAAGTTTTCTTTTTTTTCAGATAAACCTATGCATGGGGTAAAAAGGCGTTATTTCAATATTACAAACAATTTTATTTATTTGTAGGTCTTTTACATATTTTTGTTTCCTTTTATACGAACTACTCTTCCATGCATTTGTTTAGTTTAATAAACCACAGTTGACTTAAGTTTACTTTAATGCACGTGACAACCTCATATAAAATATTATACCTATTCTTGTATAAGCTGGTTAGTGGACATCTGGATTGCTCAGGTTTATTGCAGAAAGTAAATTTTAATGTTCCATATAAAATAGCTCGTTTGTCGAGATACGTACCATTTAAAGCAAAAAGTAATCTTGGTCATTTCTCCACTATTAGCAGAATACAATCACAATTTAGTCAATTTTCGCGCTCGTCTGTAACAACCCCAGTACAATATGATTCGCACTGCGGAAATTTAAATCTTTGTTATTAGATGCATTTCGGTCCGAAAAATAGTTTTGTTTCAAACATAATTTAATTAAATTTTGTAATTGTAATTGTTAAAATGTATGTAATTTAAGTAATTTATTAAAAGGCATACATTAGTGCATGTCGTGGCAGCCTTTAAGTATAACAGCATTTTGTTATGTTACTAATAAGTTTTAATTGTGAATGATATCATCGTTTGTTATGTTGGTTGTCCTTAAATAAATAAATAAATTAGACCAGTCATATCATAGAATAACCAACTTTGCATATAAGCGACACCCGCCCCACAACCATTTGTCAATATTGACATATGGGTATGCAGATCACTGTCACAAAGCCACGAGATTTAGAACAATAGTATTGCGAATTCGAACTGTCAAGGGCAACATGGCAATGTAGATTCAGTTAACCTTGACTGCGTCTAATCCTAGAAAGGGTATATATCCTGAGGGAGCGTTCAAGTAATGCGAAGCGCAATTGGGAAGGGGGAAGGGAGCTGTCTGGTATAAATGTACAGTGCAGCAACTCTTCGTATAAGTTTTACTGGGAATCCCAGGATTGTATTGGGTGTCACCATTAATTTTAGATAGAAGATAGAAACGTTTATTGGCTTAAGCAACACAAAAAAAAATCAACAAACAAAAAAAAAACATATTTAATTTTAATTTTGTTCAAAAACTTTACTTTGCATTTCATGGAGGGGTTTAAAATCTTTAAAAATGCGTTACGTAATACTTGAACGCTCTCTGAATCTTTTATTACATATGTATATTGCTTTCATCATCATCAGTCTATTACGTTCCACTGCAGGCCATAGGCCTTTCCGCATAGCATGGCTATGGGTATTAACCCACCTCGCCGGCCAACTACGCATTGGTGGATGTTAAGGCCTATCACTCTTAGATAGAGGTTTAGAGTCTAAACAGACCATTAAACGTGATTTCCGAATCAGTTCTTTACAGACGATCAGGTGATTCAGCCTGCGATGTAACCAAACTCGTAGGAAAAATCGCACAGTGACGTTTCCCCTCGGGATTCGAACACACGACCTCCGGGTATACGCATTGATCTATGTAAAACGTTGTATCACTACACCACGGAGTTATACATGTATGCTTAGCTGTATTAATGAAAGATAAGACAATGCTCTTACTAATCAATAGTTCAAGATCAAAAATACAATTTCTTAAGGCAGCTGTGACCGACACCAAACACGACCTTGCTGCGGATAAGCCGTGATACCATCGCCATTGATCTAGATATACAGTGGAGATTAGGGTTGCCATCTCTAAAAATTTTATTTTGTTCCATTTTAAAAACATTCTACTTTACTAGGTGGTAGACTTGATAATGAGTCCAGTAGGTAGGTACGAGTACCACACAGTGCCAGATATATCGTACCGTAAAATAGGAGTGTTTTGCACTTCAGTGTCGGGATGAGGGCTGTAACTAGTAACATTTTGGGTATAAGAGACCTTACACCTGTGTGTCGGGTGACAGGCGCAGAGAAGTGTTGACGGAAATGAACGATTACCTACTGTTATTGATTCCTTCAACACTATTTCTGTCATGGTTATACAATCAATCATTATTATTGTTGTGAATCACAGATAAAAAGACTGGTTGGTCAGGCGTTTATTTACATAGACTCGGGGTCTGAGTTTCTTTGGACATGTGTCGCGGCGTGGTGTCTCCTTGTGACCTGGTGGTTCAAGGAAAAATAAAAGGCATAAGAGCATGTGGTAGATCACCATTACGCTAGACCGACCAGGTCAAGGCAAGTAATCGGTGGCCCCCTATACCAGTGCACAAGACAGGCGCGGTTGAGAATAGTAAAATAAGTTAGTTCATGTGCGAGTCATTCTTTTTTGCCAAATACTACGACAACTCTGCGAAGAGTGCTAACGACTAAGAAAGATAAAAAATGATGATGAAATGTCTATTCTCGCCACTGTAGATATATAAAATGTAATAGGAAAAAACCATAGATAAACAACAAACTATATAACATTACAGAATAGGTGCCATCGCGTCATTTAGGCATAATTTTCATTCATAATCAGTCGCTCGGTACATCTGTCATAATGCAATAGAAGTGTGCTCGTTTGTTTTGATTTTTTACTCTTTCTATGACGCGTTAAGGTCTATTTTAATGCAATCATAATTAACGTTCTAAATATCAATAAACTATACGTTGTGTGACTGGGCCTGGGACATTTTTTTGTTGACGATTCTTCACGAAAGCAAGTAGTGCGCACACATATATTAGCTAAGAGAAATTAAGGTCCTGCCGGTCAGAACTGACAACCCAAACACAATGTCAATTTAACGTACGCCATTTTAATCGCCGAAATTGAAACGTGGATATGGACATGAGGTCTTGTACGTGATATGAATACCTTATTTGTAATTCTCGTGGGTGCGTAGGTTTTTACAGATTTGGCAGTAATTGGCAAAAACGCTCTGAAAATTATACTAATTTATTTATTATTACGAGTAGACCTTGGATCACAACGTTAATTATATCAGTAATTGACAACACATGTGGTGTGACTGGTTGAAGGTCGGCTCTACACCTTAGCGATTCTGGGTTCAATTCCTGGGTAGTACAACAGTGCATGAACATGTGTTATATTGTCGTAGTGTTTTTATGTATAATATGTGAGTATTTAAAAAAATTGTATACAATAGTTTATTCTGTTGTATGTACAGTATCAAAAACAGGCTAATGCTAGTTTGAGGCTAGATGTGTTTTTTTTTTTTTTCTTCTAGGGGTGTTGTTAGTCAATGGATATTTATCAATATTTATTACTAGCATCATTGATTATTTAACATTTAAGTACTATATCTATGTCGCTTCTTCTCATTTAACTTAAATTTAAAAAAATGGAGACCGAACCACCTTCTCTACATATGTGCTAGCAGCATCCTGAGGTTCAATCACGTCAGCATCAGATGCGTTCAATTTTTGCCCTAGAAATTCATTGTGAAAATCTCCTGTAAAACGACAGTATGCAATTTTAAGAGTCGACTTTTTCTAACAATTTATAAGTTGAAAATTTGAAATCGACGTGGAATATTGCTCTGAATTTATTTCCGGCATGATCTTTATCGGTTATATATTAATATATGATATGTTGTGTTTTTACTTTCAGATACAAGGGTGGCTCGGCACTGAGCGCTAGGTAGGTACCACCGCAGTGCCAGGTATCATCCCGTGAAATAGAAGTGTTATGCACTTTTGTATTTCGGGAAAAGTGTTCTTCGTGACGGGCGCAGTGCGACATTGATAGAGAATAATATCTGCCTTCATTGATGGTCTCATTCAATGCTGCCTCTGTCATGGTCGGCGTGTCACTTAACCTAAGCGTCCTTACGTCCTCGAGTAAGTAACATAAAAAAAGATATTTTTTTATGTTGTAAGTGTACATGACGGTCTGGATGCTCACCTGATGGTAAATAATACGCCAGATTGCGCCCGTCAGGTCTCTTATACCCGGTAATTTCACTAGCTACATTGCCCTCATCCCGAAACACAAGTGTTATCCTGTTTCACGGAATGATATCTGGCACTGCGGTGGTACCTACCTAGACGACTCAGTATCGAGTCTACCACCTAGTAAATATAGATAGTTTTAACTACTATTGTATTTTTGATTAGGTAATATGTAGTTACTTAAATTTATTTTGTATAAAAATATTTTCATTTATCTACCTATATATTTTTTGCAAGTCCACTATATTGATAACAATATGACTAAAACAAAACAATAATGTAAAAATAGTTTATTAATTTAATTTAAATATAAATGCAATCTTAATCTACTACTAAAACTTGGTGGTTATAAATCATTAATACTAATGTCAATAAATATCTTAAACAATGTTATTTTAATATTGTCGTATTGTTTTAATAACAATTATTCATCATCATCATCAGCTCATTAAACGTCCCCACCGAGGGGCACGAGCCTACCCGTATGGGGTGATTAGACCTTAGTCGTCCACGCGGGCCCAGTGCGGATTGGACGACTTCACACACAACCTTCGAATCTCTTCGCAGGCGTGCATGAAGGTTTCCTCACGATGTTTTCCTTCACCGTAAGAGCGTCGGATAACGTACATATATTTTTCGAAAATTCGAAAATACATTGGTACGTGTCGGGATTTGAACCTCAGCCCTCCCGGTAGGAAGGCGACAGTCCACACGACTGAGCCACCGACGCTCTAACAATATTACTCAATGCAAAATTTCAAACATAAGGTACTACAATAATTATTATATAAATAGACCATATTTTGCTAAGCAAACCAATAAATATTCATGCTATCTAACCAAAACATATCTGATATACAAAAAAATACATTTACAGTGATATAATTAGGTAAGCACCGAAGTAAAGACTTGTCGTCAGTTTTGACATTCCTTCAGTTTTGCGATCACAAAATATTGAATTAAATTTTAAAGTCGTTGATTTTCTCGCCTATAGTTAATAAACTTTAATAATATTATTGTTGCACATTTTCCAAACCAATACCGCGTAAATTACATTAGGAATGCATTATAACGACCCAAACCTACACATTTTCTTGATCGTGTAAAATAAAATATATGTTTTTTCTTGACTGTCAGCTAAATAGGACTATTTTAGGAAATCCATCACTTGCTATGTACAACCAAAATACAAATATTTTAGAAAACAAATTGCTTCATAAATATGTACTAGGCATTCATGAAACCGACGACCAATACCATTCAAACGCAAAACTCTGAGACAAGATATCCTCAATATCCTACCAGAACACTTCACGAGCCGTCCTGGTTCTGTAGTTGCTTCAGCTGTTTGAGCACGGTGTCGAGCAACTTCCTGCGATCCCTTTCGTTCTTCTTGAGAACAGTGAAGACGGAAGACTTTTGCTCGGCCTCCTTCAGTTTCTCGAGCAATGTGGCGGCGTCTCGAGGCGTGACTAGCGCGTATTTACCGCCCTCTATACCGACATCGTGGAGATACGTCGACCACTCCCATCCGTTTACTAGATCGAGGAGTTGCCTGTAGTAAAAAAAAAACTGTATTTCTCAGTTTTGTCAAATTAAATATCTTTATAAAAATATAATTATAATTACTTGTGTATCATTGAGTCGTCAACAAATACTTTAACCATTTAAGGCGCGTGAGTATATACTTAAGAGAATAACAGGATGATTTTACTGTTACGACGACTCATTGGGTGCAATGGTTCAGACATCGGCTATTACACCAAGAGTTCCGGGTTCGATCCTGTCTGGGTGTTTTCTATGTATAATATGTATATATTTACATAAAAATGTATAAGAGTATGTTTTTCGCACAGTGACTTTCACTATATCCGACACGGGATCCGATCCCACGAACCCCAGATTACTAAGCGATTTCAAACCAACGCTCAAACCACTAAACCACGAAGCTGTTAAAATGGCTGATTAGCAATAAAAAATGATTTAATTAAATATTAATTATTCAAAACAAACATTGGATTACGTCGAAAACAGGCATTACAGGTAAGAAGAAGGTTCGATACTGCCGAGGATGCATGGTAATATTTTAGTTATTGTAATTATAGGTCTTACTTACTTAGGGTCATTCGTTTATCCGTTCATTTGTCTGTTCCTTTAGAATATTCATAGAATTTGTTATTACGAAATAATGATTTATTTTTTTATGTTATAATGTTCAGGACAGTCAAGACGCTCACCTGATGGCAAGTGATACGCCTGACCATGACAGAGCGGCACTGAAGAAGACCAACGGCTGATAGACAGTTATTATTCCACGTCAATGCCGGACCCCGCACGACACCCGAGACAACAGAAGTTAGGTCTCTTAAACCCGATTATTTTAGATACGTGCCCTCATCCCGAATCACAAAAGTGCATAACACTCCTGTTTCACGGGACGTTATCTAGCAGTGCAGTGGTACCTACCTAGAGGACTCAATATCGAGTCTACCACCTAGTAATTATTTCGGAACGACGATTCTTTGATCTAAAATCAGCTAAAACCACAGACGGCTAAAGACAGAAACCCGCACTGACCTCAAACTGGCGAAATGCTCCAGAAGCTCACCCTCCTTGAGTCCGGCCACGGGCTCGCTGGCCGCGAACTGCTCGCACTGTATCACGTCCAGGTCGAGCTGATGCAGAGCACCGGAGGAGATCTGCCGTACTCCAGGGTCCAATAACAGGTTCCGCAGCCTCGTCGCTATACGATTGGTGGCCGCACGCACCGCTGCCACTCTAAATTGATATTTTTATGTTATAAAAGTAATACGGACGGTCAGTACGCTCGCCTGATGGTAAGTGACACGCCTGACCATGACAGAGCAGTATTAAAGAAAACAGTTACAGTATAAAGTGACTTCTCTATTAGACTGATAGAGACCAGTTGTTAGGAGTCATATACGAGTATACCTGGTTATTTCACTAGCTACATGCCCTCATTCCGAAACACAAATGTGAATGACACTCCTATTTCACGGGACGATATCTGGCACCGCGATAGTCTAACACCTAGTAAAATATATGGTATTAATACTAGCTAGGGGCATGGCTGTATAAAAAATACAGACGGACTGTCATTAATACAATGTGTATCCCACAAATCACAACTGCTGTCGATGATGTAATTTTGACAAAAAAAAATTGTATACTGATTTTAGTTTTCAAAACTAAAATTATGTAATCGAATTGTTAATTTACCCATGATACATAATTTCTGGATTGCTTCCCTTTTGTTCATTGCGGTTTTTGCATAATTATACAACACAGGCCACGCTTTTTTTAGATTTTTTCCTAACATTTTGGCTCTGTTGGCAGATGCGCGTCAAATGTCTCAATATTTTGTAATTTTCTATACAAAAATTGATCGGTAATCCACACTATGATCGCTGGGCATAGCCATTTTAACCTTAATGTCCCGGGCACATAGCTTCGGTTCGTTATTTAGAGATGACATATCCCCTTACTTACCTTGCCCTTTCAGGCAGTTGTTCCAGTGATGTCAGCACTCCCAGTAGGTAGCTCAGCATATCCGTGACGAAAGACGACGCCTGACCAGTTGGCTCCACTGTGTTCAATGTACAGTATTATATAAA
>PQWD01008929.1:0-83781 GCA_019425675.1 Leucinodes orbonalis | reverse complement strand
TATGAAATAATCTAAACTTATGTGGTATGTTAAAGTAGAATATAAATAAAAAAATATTGTGTCAGCTAATAAGGACGTACTATGTCCTTGACTCTTTAAAAATAGGAAACAAAGTACTTGATCTTAAACATAAAGATCTAATAATAATAATAATAAACTTTTATTGCACATAAAACATATTACAAGGGAAAACATGGACAGAACAAAAAGTGTACAAATAAGGCGGTCTTATTACTAAAAAGCAATTTCTTCCAGACAACCTTCAGAAGAGGATACTTTATTAATAATGATTAATTGGGCTGTGCAAAAGTTAGAACCTAAGTTATATAAAAATAATAAAATACAATAAATATAATTTCAAAACATACATACACAAATACATACATATAAAGTATCTACGCATATACCTTGGATGAAATATTATACATACATTCACATAAGTGCTATCAAACTATAAGAAGAGAAAGAAAAAGAAGAGAAATTTAAAATTCCGGTGTCAAGTATGAAGTATTACGGGGGAATTAGAGACAGGAAATATGATTTAACACGAGATTTGAAAATAGGTAAGGAGTGAGAATTTTGAATAGATACGGGAAGAGAATTCCATAATAGTATGGAGCGAACAACGAAAGATTTTGAAAAATAACTGGTGGAATGTGAAGGGACAGTAAGATGAAGTTTCCGGCAAGATCGCGAGTTCTCTAAGATCTATGTTTTTAAATAGAAAATATTTTATATTTCACAATAAAACAAATAGAAAAGTGTATAATATTTGATAGTCCCAGACTGGCGTATCTCAAGGGTTATCCATTCTATCGCCAGTGATTACAAAAATGACATAAAAGACCAGAAACTAAAATAGTTAACATACAATATCACTGATGTATTTCTTATTACATACATATAGCCTTCAAATGGCCTAATTTTAAATCTTTTAGACATCCCTTTTTTCATACCAAGTTTTATTTTATTTCAATACAAGCCACCACACTCAATAAAACGATACATTCTTTATGGCTGAAGTCCAGATGACTTCAGCCACACGACGTCTTCTTGCATTGTTTGTTAAAACCATTTAATGCAAGTAGGTTTTACGAGAAAGAAAACACACAATTTATCTATTTCCTGGTCGCTTCTCCTTAGCTTGACATAAATAATTGCCGCTTTGTCCAGACAATGGTCTATTCGCAATCTGACGTCAGGTGCTCATTGTGCCCGACCATAAATCGGACGCAGTTAAAAATTTAGTGCCGAGCGTGAAGTCGCTCTTTGTCAGTGTTTAAGCGTAAAAAACATCTTGGTTCTATCACATCATTTAAGACACGTGTAATACACGTGGTTTTACAATATTCAATACAAATATTTTATAATTGTCACGGCAGAACGTATTCGGGTTTATAGTCATCATGTATTTAAGAAAATAATTTTCGGGACGTAGAGTCAAGATGAGTACTGCTAAAGAGCCGACTCATTCGTTGTATGACTATAGTAAATAATTCGTAAAATAATTATAAGTAATTAATGTAGCTTTATTACATTATATAATAACGTCCATCTTTATTTACAAACCATTTCAGAAGTCCTAACATAAATAGATCATGTAACTTTCATGAAGAGAAGATAAAAGTTGTATCATAACTTCCTTTGCTTAGTATCTAACGTCTGTATTTGTGTCCCATAAACATCTATTTTGAAAAAACATCGCTCTTGAGGATTCGCTATCTCGGAAACCTGTCTATTATGTGGATATCTACCTGCAAAGGGCCTTTGAAATAGGACACGTGGTCTTACCTGCCTGAGAGAAATTTGATTCTTTCGTAACTTTTTGCCGAAACTAATGAAGACGTATGCATCCGTACAACAAAGGTTCAACTACATAAATAATTTTGTACAGTTCTTGTGTGAGAAATTAAAAATACTTTATAGATTTCTGGAAGATATAGCATCGAGTTCTGTGTTAGAAAGAACAAACATATCATTTTTGTAAAGAAAACCTCACTAACTTGGTATCTACATTAAATTTCTTCACTACTAAAACCTCCCACAGACTACCAAACAAATCAGTCTTTAAAAACTATTTGGATAAAATATGTGAAAATGGATTTTTCATACATTCTTAGTAATTTAAATTATAACATAATATTTTCGATTTAGACTGTCGCGTTGGTGGCTCATTGATATGGACTTTTGCCTTCCCATCTCGAGGGTGCAGGTTCAAATCCTGCCACTTACCAATGTATTTTCGAAATTATAGCACGTTTTTTTAGAGTAAAAGAAAACACCGTGTCAAACCCGTGCACGCATGTGAAGAGATTCAAAGGTTGCGTGAAGTCCGCCAATCCGCACTGGGCCCGCGTTGACGACTAAGGCCATATCACCCATTACGGGTAGGTTCGTGCCCCTCAGTGAGGACATTCTCTGAAATGGCTGGACCGAATTGGACGGGACTTTTTTCGGGAGGTAGCTTTGGTAATGCAAAAAAAATACTTTTATTTAAGGAAAATCCTTTTTTTATTTAGAAAAAATATTAATGTCATTCCGCGAGGCGCGCAGAGCGCGTCGAGTGAGCTTTGCGCCTTACGTCACTTAGCAGAGTAATTTTAATAAAATTTGGTATAAAGCACAGATTAGATAAATAAAGATAGCTGACACCCGAGTTTAACTGCAGGAGAATATCTTATACTGCTCGTAATACCGCAGGGCACAGCTAATATATTATAAACTTCATCTGTTATATGATATTATAAATAAAAATATTGGCTTGACTGTCGTATTCAAATAATATAATACGCATAGAATATAAACATTCTTGTATATATACCACACCCAGGGTAGACCTACTGAGACTATACCCAAAAATAACTAACAGGTATTATCTATAATTTACCTTTACAACACAATGTAAACTTCCATTATAAAAAAAATATAACGCTACAATTACCCATATTTATATACATAAAAGACAGGGTTTATTTCTTTTAGAATGCTGGTAATAAATTATTAAAAACATTAACAATTGTAAATGTTTGACTTAACCATAATATAATAAAACATTAACAATTGTTTATGTTTTATTATATTATAGTTAAGTCAAACGTGTCACACATGAGCAAGTTGATAAATTTTCAACGAGCGAAAGCAACTGCATTCCTAGTGAATCGTTTGACAGTTAGGGTCCCCTGAATAAGCTAAGTAGGTTAATTACTAAGTAAATTCATTCAGCATCTGGTAGCACGGTAGTTCCCCCCAGTACAGTAAGACGAGCCAATTAAAGCGCAAGGGCACCACATACTTTTTTTCGAAGTATTTCGTTTTTTGAACTCTCATAGAGTTGTTTTCCGATGTACCAGATAGTACACATTCTCAGATTATAATGTCAATGTTAGACGTATTAAACATACAAAATTTCAATTTTATTTTATTGATATCTAAAATACACAGATTTCGTCATTGACATACTGAAGATCATCAAAATATTTGGCTACTTCCTGAAATGCTAGAAAGCTTAAATTTGGTATGCAATCTTAGTTTAGTAAACAACCAACAAAAAAATAAACTTATTTACTTTCGCTCCCCATCCCCTAAAATGAGGGGAGGTAGACGTTTATATGAGACTTTCACATATTTTATTAATTAGGACATTAAAATTTCAGACGGCACTGTAGACAGTAACTAAAAAATCTAATAATAAGTACTTAAGACAAAGTAAACAGTAAAAAGATTGCCTAGCAACTTACAAAAAGAACTGAAATCCTAACAAAAACATTCAAGACGATCACATAAGGTTTGCCCTTTGTAAAAGATATCAGATATCATGTACAGCCAAGCTTCTGGATCTACGCGTATCTAGTAACTTTAGCGAATCCCAGATCCATTCAAATTCTCCACAATGCTAGCGAAACGGTAAAGCCATATGTACGTATTACGCAGTACAACACTGGTATAACATATACATGCTCTACGAATAAAAAAGTAATCAAAAAGCAATCAAACATAATTACTTTGTATTGCATATTCAAGTTAAGGTAGTGGTGACATTGGTACGTGCTTTTGAATAATACTTTCAATAAAAATTACTTGAATTTGGTAGTTATAGATTTGTTTATGAACCTTCACGGACAAAAATCAGACTCATCGGTAGGATAAACAAACGACACCAATTATTTGGTGCGACGAGCATGACATACCTACTCATACTTATTTACAATAATTATTTACATTAGTTTAGTATAAAATAGCAAAAACACGCAATAAATATATGAAACCAGTCAAACTGATCTAGTACTTTATTTCATACATTATCAGCCTTATGTGTCCAACGAGTAAAATACTTATATTCACTAATGTACTTAACTTATTTAATTTATTGCATCCAGTTCGTGGTTTTCGTGCCTCACCCTTTAACCATACCGTTAGTAATTTTGTCACTAACCCACGCCATATTATGCATATTATTGCAACGAAGACTACGAAGACTTACATATACTAACAAATTTATTGAATGAAACGGAGTGCTTATCAAATTTTTTTTAAGTACAACTTCTCTCTCTCTCTTCAACCTATTGCAGTCCACTGCTGGACATAGGTCTCCTCTATTTAAGTACTTCGTGATTAGTTAATCTGATGTTTAACCCGAACTCTAAGATGCATTACTGTCTCCGTGGTCTAATGCGCTGAATGTTTGGTTTAATCCAAATTGGGTTCGAATCCACAGTGAAGATCGCTAAGTAAGGCCCGTATTCTAGAACGAGAATCATGCGTTGATCTTCACTTAAGTAGAGTGAAAAAGGGATAGAGCTTATTACGATAAATTGTACCATCTCTTTCTTACTCAATTTCAGTAAAGACCAACGTTGAGTTTCGTTTCGGGCTTAAAAGTCTATTTGTGCGAATTTTCCTAGCTTAGTTAGTGTCCTAACTAATAATATATAAAAAAATATGATTTTCCGCTATCTTTAGGTAAATAGTCGTTAACAGCCACACATTCATTCCATGTGGTGGTTTAAAGCCCTATCTCTACATAACCATACTGAGTGGAAAGCCCTGCAGTGGGACTTTATAGGCTGGTGATGCATATATGATATGATTCGCCGAAATTGCCCACGTGACAATTGACGAAAGTTTGATTTACACTTTGTCGCTACAATAACATAAGTTTCCAAATGTTCGTTTTCGTTCGTTTCTTTCTTGTATCTACTTTTGTAGATGTTTAACGCTGAAGCAACCCTGCACCCTGATGCGTCGGTATGATGATATATCATTTTACTCCGACGCCTATCTAATGCGGGAAAGTAGGTGATACGTGCGAAACCCGTGAGAATATCAGCTTATATATATCAATCTTCTTATATTATGCTTATATATATCAATGTCAATAGCTTTCATTAATCGTGTTATTATAAATTACTTAAACAAAGAAATAATAATAAAGATTGCACTATTACAATTGTAAAATGAATATTTTTTTCATTATTTCAAAATGTAATAAATATGATATTTATTTATTGCATTATGGATACACCTAATGTTTAAAGTCCTGTAGTTTTTATAATTAATAGGTATCAATATTTTTAACTACCATTTATGCGGACCAGAATAACTATCACTTAGTTAATTGTATGATTGTTTTGCTTAGGACTGTAACATAACATTTAAAAGTAGTTCATCACACAACGCTCTATTACCATAACAAAGATGATCATCGTTGTTATGGTGAAGCCTTGCTCATATCAATTAAAATTGTCTTAATTTTCTCAAAGTAAAGATAGGTTACAGGCTATGGCAAAAGAACTTGACTCAAACCGAAACAGAATTTTGTGTTCAAACATATCAAGGTTTTGTCGTATATTAGCACCTTCAGTGTAATGTGAATTTTTTTTTACGGTAATCTATACCTTCTCGTACAATTTAACAAAGGTATTGTCTACTGACACTACCGATTTGTATGAAGAATTAGCCTTGAAGGTCGTTCACCGAATTACTGTGTATTTCATGTTCACGTACCTAAAAAGCTTCGCTACAACAAATATTACACTGAAAAGCATGAACCTGTAGCAGCATTACGATGAGGAGTGTCAAACAAAGGAATCTCGAGATATTTATCTGAGGCCGTAGCACTTTATTTAAAAATAACGTATGAAAAGACGTTAGATAACGCAACGTATCATCAACAATTGGAAATTAATTACTCGCTAAAGGATATAGTTTAGATTATTTCATAGTTATATTTATGTGGTATGTTAAAGTAGAATAATAAATAAAAAAATATTGTGTCAGCTAATAAGGACGTACTATGTCCTTGACTCTTTAAAAATAGGAAACAAAGTACTTGATCTTAAACATAAAGATCTAATAATAATAATAAACTTTTATTGCACATAAAACATATTACAAGGGAAAACATGGACAGAACAAAAAGTGTACAAATAAGGCGGTCTTATTACTAAAAAGCAATTTCTTCCAGACAACCTTCAGAAGAGGATACTTTATTAATAATGATTAATTGGGCTGTGCAAAAGTTAGAACCTAAGTTATATAAAAATAATAAATACAATAATATAATTTCAAACATACATACACAAATACATACATATAAACAGTATCTACGCATATACCTTGGATGAAATATTATATACATACATTCACATAAGTGCTATCAAACTATAAGAAGAGAAAGAAAAAGAAGAGAAATTTAAAATTCCGGTGTCAAGTATGAAGTATTACGGGGGAATTAGAGACAGGAAATATGATTTAACACGAGATTTGAAAATAGGTAAGGAGTGAGAATTTTGAATAGATACGGGAAGAGAATTCCATAATAGTATGGAGCGAACAACGAAAGATTTTGAAAAATAACTGGTGGAATGTGAAGGGACAGTAAGATGAAGTTTCCGGCAAGATCGCGAGTTCTCTAAGATCTATGTTTTATAAATAGAAAATATTTTATATTTCACAATAAAACAAATAGAAAATATGTGTATAATATTTGATAGTCCCAGACTGGCGTATCTCAAGGGGTTTATCCATTCTATCGCCAGTGATTACAAAAATGACATAAAAGACCAGAAACTAAAATAGTTAACATACAATATCACTGATGTATTTCTTATTACATACATATAGCCTTCAAATGGCCTAATTTTAAATCTTTTAGACATCCCTTTTTTCATACCAAGTTTTATTTTATTTCAATACAAGCCACCACACTCAATAAAACGATACATTCTTTATGGCTGAAGTCCAGATGACTTCAGCCACACGACGTCTTCTTGCATTGTTTGTTAAAACCATTTAATGCAAGTAGGTTTTACGAGAAAGAAAACACACAATTTATCTATTTCCTGGTCGCTTCTCCTTAGCTTGACATAAATAATTGCCGCTTTGTCCAGACAATGGTCTATTCGCAATCTGACGTCAGGTGCTCATTGTGCCCGACCATAAATCGGACGCAGTTAAAAATTTAGTGCCGAGCGTGAAGTCGCTCTTTGTCAGTGTTTAAGCGTAAAAAACATCTTGGTTCTATCACATCATTTAAGACACGTGTAATACACGTGGTTTTACAATATTCAATACAAATATTTTATAATTGTCACGGCAGAACGTATTCGGGTTTATAGTCATCATGTATTTAAGAAAATAATTTTCGGGACGTAGAGTCAAGATGAGTACTGCTAAAGAGCCGACTCATTCGTTGTATGACTATAGTAAATAATTCGTAAAATAATTATAAGTAATTAATGTAGCTTTATTACATTATATAATAACGTCCATCTTTATTTACAAACCATTTCAGAAGTCCTAACATAAATAGATCATGTAACTTTCATGAAGAGAAGATAAAAGTTGTATCATAACTTCCTTTGCTTAGTATCTAACGTCTGTATTTGTGTCCCATAAACATCTATTTTGAAAAAACATCGCTCTTGAGGATTCGCTATCTCGGAAACCTGTCTATTATGTGGATATCTACCTGCAAAGGGCCTTTGAAATAGGACACGTGGTCTTACCTGCCTGAGAGAAATTTGATTCTTTCGTAACTTTTTGCCGAAACTAATGAAGACGTATGCATCCGTACAACAAAGGTTCAACTACATAAATAATTTTGTACAGTTCTTGTGTGAGAAATTAAAAATACTTTATAGAATTCTGGAAGATATAGCATCGAGTTCTGTGTTAGAAAGAACAAACATATCATTTTTGTAAAGAAAACCTCACTAACTTGGTATCTACATTAAATTTCTTCACTACTAAAACCTCCCCACAGACTACCAAACAAATCAGTCTTTAAAAACTATTTGGATAAAATATGTGAAAATGGATTTTTCATACATTCTTAGTAATTTAAATTATAACATAATATTTTCGATTTAGACTGTCGCGTTGGTGGCTCATTGATATGGACTTTTGCCTTCCCATCTCGAGAGTGCAGGTTCAAATCCTGCCACTTACCAATGTATTTTCGAAATTATAGCACGTTTTTTTAGAGTAAAAGAAAACACCGTGTCAAACCCGTGCACGCATGTGAAGAGATTCAAAGGTTGCGTGAAGTCCGCCAATCCGCACTGGGCCCGCGTTGACGACTAAGGCCATATCACCCATTACGGGTAGGTTCGTGCCCCTCAGTGAGGACATTCTCTGAAATGGCTGGACCGAATTGGACGGGACTTTTTTCGGGAGGTAGCTTTGGTAATGCAAAAAAAATACTTTTATTTAAGGAAAATCCTTTTTTTATTTAGAAAAAATATTAATGTCATTCCGCGAGGCGCGCAGAGCGCGTCGAGTGAGCTTTGCGCCTTACGTCACTTAGCAGAGTAATTTTAATAAAATTTGGTATAAAGCACAGATTAGATAAATAAAGATAGCTGACACCCGAGTTTAACTGCAGGAGAATATCTTATACTGCTCGTAATACCGCAGGGCACAGCTAATATATTATAAACTTCATCTGTTATATGATATTATAAATAAAAATTATTGGCTTGACTGTCGTATTCAAATAATATAATACGCATAGAATATCGCATCGGTTTAAATAAGTCATTGTAGAGACATGTTTTTGAGAATATGCAAGTAATGTAACTATAGAGATAAATTTTACAAAATTTCCTCTGCCTATAAATTATTGCAGCCTGCCAACTTCTCTTACGGCCACAGCCTAATCAAAATGACTAGAAAATAAATAGATTAAAAACATTCGGTATCTTTTAATCGCTTTTTATTCAACATTGAATAAGCACGTGGTCATTTTCATTATACTATACACAGATATGCAGAATTGCAATAGAACAGAAATTATTTTTTAAATCCTAAATTTTTGTCTGTTTGTATTAAAATAAGCATAAGGTAGGTCTTGTATTACAAAGACAAAGATATTCGGCACCTCGAATAAAATAGTCACGGTAATCACGTATGGAGTAGTTATGAGCACCTCGAATAATCACGGTGCTCATAACTACTCCATACGTAACAAATTATTCGAAACATTCCGTTAGTTAACTCCAAGTACCGAGCAATCACATTCCTCAAGACGACCGTTACAGCGACAAAAAAAGAAACTGAGTTCATAGACTCATCTCGTAAAGGATAAGGGTCTCGGGAAGCGGCAAGCGGAGGACCTTATCTCGGGTTCGACAGCGTTACATTGGTCCGGAGTGGGGTGTACGCGCTCGAGCATTACACGTCCAACAGCGCTATATAGAACGCCGTGCCGCGCCGCGCATTCGATAACGGCTTTTGAACAACATTCGCATTCGAATTTTTCAAATTTAAAATGTTCCCGAACACAGTGAGGTGAAACGAACAGTTCGTGATAGTGAACCGTGATCCTAGTGATATTTAATTGTGAAGGATACGATACGTTACAACTACCCGTAATAATCCAAGGTAATTTTCGCCTATTAGTTATTTGGCTGATCGTCACTGTTGCAGCAATCTGAAGGCTTATTGCAAGGTGCATTTTGTAGCTACCTAGTTTCAACACACGCTCGCCGCTGACCGTATACTTTCACGGTAAATATTTGAAGTGATTTTTGTATGAGTAGGTACTGTTCACGTGCCGATATTTTTCCAAGCGTGCGGATGATGTTTTAATTAGTATTAATTCAACATAACGTATAAAATTTTTTAATAACATTTCTCAATAGCAATGTGCAATGTGTTTTGTCCATAAAATTCTTTGAAACTTCTAGTACATAGTTCCATATCCGTTTATTAAAAAAAATTAACACAGAATTTTCAAGGTAATTTAAAATTAAATACTAATGGAAAATTCAAGAAGATACAAAAAATTTGAAACGCACAGGTTTAACTAAATTAAGAAGGATTTTTCTATACTACCAGTAGGTTCAGTTTTCATGTCAAGATCAAATTTAAGTCATGGCCAAAGGCTGAAACACATTATAATATTGAAAACTTATATATATTTTTGTTGCAACTGAAGTAGTTTTCAAGTAAAAAAAATCATTTTAAAAATTAAGATGCGAAATAATGCTTAGATACGAGTAATTAACAAAGTATTTCAGTTGTATTACAATAGATCTGTAAACAGAAGGAAAGCGAGCCGATTTTGATAAGATATATGACTATCATTTTATATAATATATATGACTACCAACTGACAGCTGAAATATGATTGTCATAACCCTGTTACCTATACATATTAATAAAATTGAAGTGTCTGTTTGTTATATTGAACAAATTTTTTTTTCTTCATGTATAAAAGTAAATATATATATAAAAGTAAATATACGGTACTAGACGAAATAAAATAATTATGTTTTTTGTATATCTGTCTGTTTGTTCCGTGTATTCTCTGAAATGGCTGGACCGAATTGGACGGGACTTTTTTCGGGAGGTAGCTTTGGTAATGCAAAAAAAATACTTTTATTTAAGGAAAATCCTTTTTTTAGTTAGAAAAAATATTAATGTCATTCCGCGAGGCGCGCAGAGCGCGTCGAGTGAGCTTTGCGCCTTACGTCACTTAGCAGAGTAATTTTAATAAAATTTGGTATAAAGCACAGATTAGATAAATAAAGATAGCTGACACCCGAGTTTAACTGCAGGAGAATATCTTATACTGCTCGTAATACCGCAGGGCACAGCTAATATATTATAAACTTCATCTGTTATATGATATTATAAATAAAAATATTATTGGCTTGACTGTCGTATTCAAATAATATAATACGCATAGAATATAAACATTCTTGTATATATACCACACTCAGGGTAGACCTACTGAGGACTATGCCTACCCCAAAAATAACTAACAGGTATTATCTATAATTTACCTTTACAACACAATGTAAGCTTTCATTATAAAAAAAATATAACACTACAATAACAATAATCCATATTTATATACATAAAAGACAGGGTTTATTTCTTTTAGAATGCTGGTAATAAATTATTAAAACATTAACAATTGTAAATGTTTGACTTAACCATAATATAATAAAACATTAACAATTGTTTATGTTTTATTATATTATAGTTAAGTCAAACGTGTCACACATGAGCAAGTTGATAAATTTTCAACGAGCGAAAGCAACTGCATTCCTAGTGAATCGTTTGACAGTTAGGGTTGCCCCTGAATAAGCTAAGTAGGTTAATTACTAAGTAAATTCATTCAGCATCTGGTAGCACGGTAGTACCCCGCTAAGACGAGCCAATTAAAGCGCAAGGGCACCACATACTTTTTTTCGAAGTATTTCGTTTTTTGAACTCTCATAGAGTTGTTTTCCGATGTACCAGATAGTACACATTCTCAGATTATAATGTCAATGTTAGACGTATTAAACATACAAAATTTCAATTTTATTTTATTGATATCTAAAATACACAGATTTCGTCATTGACATACTGAAGATCATCAAAATATTTGGCTACTTCCTGAAATGCTAGAAAGCTTAAATTTGGTATGCAATCTTAGTTTAGTAAACAACCAACAAAAAAATCATAAACTTATTTACTTTCGCTCCCCATCCCCTAAAATGAGGGGGAGGTAGACGTTTATATGAGACTTTCACATATTTTATTAATTAGGACATTAAAATTTCAGACGGCACTGTAGACAGTAACTAAAAAATCTAATAATAAGTACTTAAGACAAAGTAAACAGTAAAAAGATTGCCTAGCAACTTACAAAAAGAACTGAAATCCTAACAAAAACATTCAAGACGATCACATAAGGTTTGCCCTTTGTAAAAGATATCAGATATCATGTACAGCCAAGCTTCTGGATCTACGCGTATCTAGTAACTTTAGCGAATCCCAGATCCATTCAAATTCTCCACAATGCTAGCGAAACGGTAAAGCCATATGTACGTATTACGCAGTACAACACTGGTATAACATATACATGCTCTACGAATAAAAAAGTAATATCAAAAAGCAATCAAACATAATTACTTTGTATTGCATATTCAAGTTAAGGTAGTGGTGACATTGGTACGTGCTTTTGAATAATACTTTCAATAAAAATTACTTGAATTTGGTAGTTATAGATTTGTTTATGAACCTTCACGGACAAAAATCAGACTCATCGGTAGGATAAACAAACGACACCAATTATTTGGTGCGACGAGCATGACATACCTACTCATACTTATTTACAATAATTATTTACATTAGTTTAGTATAAAATAGCAAAAACACGCAATAAATATATGAAACCAGTCAAACTGATCTAGTACTTTATTTCATACATTATCAGCCTTATGTGTCCAACGAGTAAAATACTTATATTCACTAATGTACTTAACTTATTTAATTTATTGCATCCAGTTCGTGGTTTTCGTGCCTCACCCTTTAACCATACCGTTAGTAATTTTGTCACTAACCCACGCCATATTATGCATATTATGCAACGAAGACTACGAAGACTTACATATACTAACAAATTTATTGAATGAAACGGAGTGCTTATCAAATTTTTTTTAAGTACAACTTCTCTCTCTCTCTTCAACCTATTGCAGTCCACTGCTGGACATAGGTCTCCTCTATTTAAGTACTTCGTGATTAGTTAATCTGATGTTTAACCCGAACTCTAAGATGCATTACTGTCTCCGTGGTCTAATGCGCTGAATGTTTGGTTTAATCCAAATTGGGTTCGAATCCACAGTGAAGATCGCTAAGTAAGGCCCGTATTCTAGAACGAGAATCATGCGTTGATCTTCACTTAAGTAGAGTGAAAAAGGGATAGAGCTTATTACGATAAATTGTACCATCTCTTTCTTACTCAATTTCAGTAAAGACCAACGTTGAGTTTCGTTTCGGGCTTAAAAGTCTATTTGTGCGAATTTTCCTAGCTTAGTTAGTGTCCTAACTAATAATATATAAAAAAATATGATTTTCCGCTATCTTTAGGTAAATAGTCGTTAACAGCCACACATTCATTCCATGTGGTGGTTTAAAGCCCTATCTCTACATAACCATACTGAGTGGAAAGCCCTGCAGTGGGACTTTATAGGCTGGTGATGCATATATGATATGATTCGCCGAAATTGCCCACGTGACAATTGACGAAAGTTTGATTTACACTTTGTCGCTACAATAACATAAGTTTCCAAATGTTCGTTTTCGTTCGTTTCTTTCTTGTATCTACTTTTGTAGATGTTTAACGCTGAAGCAACCCTGCACCCTGATGCGTCGGTATGATGATATATCATTTTACTCCGACGCCTATCTAATGCGGGAAAGTAGGTGATACGTGCGAAACCCGTGAGAATATCAGCTTATATATATCAATCTTCTTATATTATGCTTATATATATCAATGTCAATAGCTTTCATTAATCGTGTTATTATAAATTACTTAAACAAAGAAATAATAATAAAGATTGCACTATTACAATTGTAAAATGAATATTTTTTTCATTATTTCAAAATGTAATAAATATGATATTTATTTATTGCATTATGGATACACCTAATGTTTAAAGTCCTGTAGTTTTTATAATTAATAGGTATCAATATTTTTAACTACCATTTATGCGGACCAGAATAACTATCACTTAGTTAATTGTATGATTGTTTTGCTTAGGACTGTAACATAACATTTAAAAGTAGTTCATCACACAACGCTCTATTACCATAACAAAGATGATCATCGTTGTTATGGTGAAGCCTTGCTCATATCAATTAAAATTGTCTTAATTTTCTCAAAGTAAAGATAGGTTACAGGCTATGGCAAAAGAACTTGACTCAAACCGAAACAGAATTTTGTGTTCAAACATATCAAGGTTTTGTCGTATATTAGCACCTTCAGTGTAATGTGAATTTTTTTTTACGGTAATCTATACCTTCTCGTACAATTTAACAAAGGTATTGTCTACTGACACTACCGATTTGTATGAAGAATTAGCCTTGAAGGTCGTTCACCGAATTACTGTGTATTTCATGTTCACGTACCTAAAAAGCTTCGCTACAACAAATATTACACTGAAAAGCATGAACCTGTAGCAGCATTACGATGAGGAGTGTCAAACAAAGGAATCTCGAGATATTTATCTGAGGCCGTAGCACTTTATGGAATCACAAAGGACACAAAGATGGTAACGTTTAAAAATAACGTATGAAAAGACGTTAGATAACGCAACGTATCATCAACAATTGGAAATTAATTACTCGCTAAAGGATATAGTTTAGATTATTTCATAGTTATATTTATGTGGTATGTTAAAGTAGAATAATAAATAAAAAAATATTGTGTCAGCTAATAAGGACGTACTATGTCCTTGACTCTTTAAAAATAGGAAACAAAGTACTTGATCTTAAACATAAAGATCTAATAATAATAATAATAAACTTTTATTGCACATAAAACATATTACAAGGGAAAACATGGACAGAACAAAAAGTGTACAAATAAGGCGGTCTTATTACTAAAAAGCAATTTCTTCCAGACAACCTTCAGAAGAGGATACTTTATTAATAATGATTAATTGGGCTGTGCAAAAGTTAGAACCTAAGTTATATAAAAATAATAAAATACAATAAATATAATTTCAAAACATACATACACAAATACATACATATAAACAGTATCTACGCATATACCTTGGATGAAATATTATATACATACATTCACATAAGTGCTATCAAACTATAAGAAGAGAAAGAAAAAGAAGAGAAATTTAAAATTCCGGTGTCAAGTATGAAGTATTACGGGGAATTAGAGACAGGAAATATGATTTAACACGAGATTTGAAAATAGGTAAGGAGTGAGAATTTTGAATAGATACGGGAAGAGAATTCCATAATAGTATGGAGCGAACAACGAAAGATTTTGAAAAATAACTGGTGGAATGTGAAGGGACAGTAAGATGAAGTTTCCGGCAAGATCGCGAGTTCTCTAAGATCTATGTTTTATAAATAGAAAATATTTTATATTTCACAATAAAACAAATAGAAAATATGTGTATAATATTTGATAGTCCCAGACTGGCGTATCTCAAGGGTTTATCCATTCTATCGCCAGTGATTACAAAAATGACATAAAAGACCAGAAACTAAAATAGTTAACATACAATATCACTGATGTATTTCTTATTACATACATATAGCCTTCAAATGGCCTAATTTTAAATCTTTTAGACATCCCTTTTTTCATACCAAGTTTTATTTTATTTCAATACAAGCCACCACACTCAATAAAACGATACATTCTTTATGGCTGAAGTCCAGATGACTTCAGCCACACGACGTCTTCTTGCATTGTTTGTTAAAACCATTTAATGCAAGTAGGTTTTACGAGAAAGAAAACACACAATTTATCTATTTCCTGGTCGCTTCTCCTTAGCTTGACATAAATAATTGCCGCTTTGTCCAGACAATGGTCTATTCGCAATCTGACGTCAGGTGCTCATTGTGCCCAACCATAAATCGGACGCAGTTAAAAATTTTGTGCCGAGCGTGAAGTCGCTCTTTGTCAGTGTTTAAGCGTAAAAAACATCTTGGTTCTATCACATCATTTAAGACACGTGTAATACACGTGGTTTTACAATATTCAATACAAAATTTTATAATTGTCACGGCAGAACGTATTCGGGTTTATAGTCATCATGTATTTAAGAAAATAATTTTCGGGACGTAGAGTCAAGATGAGTACTGCTAAAGAGCCGACTCATTCGTTGTATGACTATAGTAAATAATTCGTAAAATAATTATAAGTAATTAATGTAGCTTTATTACATATATAATAACGTCCATCTTTATTTACAAACCATTTCAGAAGTCCTAACATAAATAGATCATGTAACTTTCATGAAGAGAAGATAAAAGTTGTATCATAACTTCCTTTGCTTAGTATCTAACGTCTGTATTTGTGTCCCATAAACATCTATTTTGAAAAAACATCGCTCTTGAGGATTCGCTATCTCGGAAACCTGTCTATTATGTGGATATCTACCTGCAAAGGGCCTTTGAAATAGGACACGTGGTCTTACCTGCCTGAGAGAAATTTGATTCTTTCGTAACTTTTTGCCGAAACTAATGAAGACGTATGCATCCGTACAACAAAGGTTCAACTACATAAATAATTTTGTACAGTTCTTGTGTGAGAAATTAAAAATACTTTATAGAATTCTGGAAGATATAGCATCGAGTTCTGTGTTAGAAAGAACAAACATATCATTTTTGTAAAGAAAACCTCACTAACTTGGTATCTACATTAAATTTCTTCACTACTAAAACCTCCCCACAGACTACCAAACAAATCAGTCTTTAAAAACTATTTGGATAAAATATGTGAAAATGGATTTTTCATACATTCTTAGTAATTTAAATTATAACATAATATTTTCGATTTAGACTGTCGCGTTGGTGGCTCATTGATATGGACTTTTGCCTTCCCATCTCGAGAGTGCAGGTTCAAATCCTGCCACTTACCAATGTATTTTCGAAATTATAGCACGTTTTTTTAGAGTAAAAGAAAACACCGTGTCAAACCCGTGCACGCATGTGAAGAGATTCAAAGGTTGCGTGAAGTCCGCCAATCCGCACTGGGCCCGCGTTGACGACTAAGGCCATATCACCCATTACGGGTAGGTTCGTGCCCCTCAGTGAGGACATTCTCTGAAATGGCTGGACCGAATTGGACGGGACTTTTTTCGGGAGGTAGCTTTGGTAATGCAAAAAAAATACTTTTATTTAAGGAAAATCCTTTTTTTATTTAGAAAAAATATTAATGTCATTCCGCGAGGCGCGCAGAGCGCGTCGAGTGAGCTTTGCGCCTTACGTCACTTAGCAGAGTAATTTTAATAAAATTTGGTATAAAGCACAGATTAGATAAATAAAGATAGCTGACACCCGAGTTTAACTGCAGGAGAATATCTTATACTGCTCGTAATACCGCAGGGCACAGCTATATATATTATAAACTTCATCTGTTATATGATATTATAAATAAAAATATTATTGGCTTGACTGTCGTATTCAAATAATATAATACGCATAGAATATCGCATCGGTTTAAATAAGTCATTGTAGAGACATGTTTTTGAGAATATGCAAGTAATGTAACTATAGAGATAAATTTTACAAAATTTCCTCTGCCTATAAATTATTGCAGCCTGCCAACTTCTCTTACGGCCACAGCCTAATCAAAATGACTAGAAAATAAATAGATTAAAAACATTCGGTATCTTTTAATCGCTTTTTATTCAACATTGAATAAGCACGTGGTCATTTTCATTATACTATACACAGATATGCAGAATTGCAATAGAACAGAAATTATTTTTTAAATCCTAAATTTTTGTCTGTTTGTATTAAAATAAGCATAAGGTAGGTCTTGTATTACAAAGACAAAGATATTCGGCACCTCGAATAAAATAGTCACGGTAATCACGTATGGAGTAGTTATGAGCACCTCGAATAATCACGGTGCTCATAACTACTCCATACGTAACAAATTATTCGAAACATTCCGTTAGTTAACTCCAACGTACCGAGCAATCACATTCCTCAAGGATACCGTACAGCGACAAAAAAGAAAACTGAGTTCATAGACTCATCTCGTAAAGGATAAGGGTCTCGGGAAGCGGCAAGCGGAGGACCTTATCTCGGGTTTCGACAGCGTTACATTGGTCCGGAGTGGGGTGTACCGCGCTCGAGCATTACACGTCCAACAGCGCTATAGAACGCCGCTCGCCGCGCCCGCGCATTCGATAACGGCTTTTGAACAACTCGCATTCGATTTTAAATTCAAATTTTAAAATGTTCCCGAACACAGTGAGGTGAAACGAACAGTTCGTGATAGTGAACCGTGATCCTAGTGATATTTAATTGTGAAGGATACGATACGTTTACAACTACCCCGTAATAATCCAAGGTAATTTTCGCCTATTAGTTATTTTGGCTGATCGTCACTGTTGCAGCAATCTGAAGGCTTATTGCAAGGTGCATTTTGTAGCTACCCTAGTTTCAACACACGCTCGCCGCTGACCGTATACTTTCACGGTAAATATTTGAAGTGATTTTTGTATGAGTAGGTACTGTTCACGTGCCGATATTTTTCCAAGCGTGCGGATGATGTTTTAATTAGTATTAATTCAACATAACGTATAAAAATTTTTAATAACATTTCTCAATAGCAATGTGCAATGTGTTTTGTCCATAAAATTCTTTGAAACTTCTAGTACATAGTTCCATATCCGTTTATTAAAAAAATTAACACAGAATTTTCAAGGTAATTTAAAATTAAATACTAATGGAAAATTCAAGAAGATACAAAAAATTTGAAACGCACAGGTTTAACTAAATTAAGAAGGATTTTTCTATACCTACTACCAGTAGGTTCAGTTTTCATGTCAAGATCAAATTTAAGTCATGGCCAAAGGCTGAAACACATTATAATATTGAAAATTATATATATTTTTGTTGCAACTGAAGTAGTTTTCAAGTAAAAAAATCATTTTAAAAATTAAGATGCGAAATAATGCTTAGATACGAGTAATTAACAAAGTATTTCAGTTGTATTACAATAGATCTGTAAACAGAAGGAAAGCGAGCCGATTTTGATAAGATATATGACTATCATTTTATATAATATATATGACTACCAACTGACAGCTGAAATATGATTGTCATAACCCTGTTACCTATACATATTAATAAAATTGAAGTGTCTGTTTGTTATATTGAACAAATTTTTTTTCTTCATGTATAAAGTAAATATATATATAAAAGTAAATATACGGTACTAGACGAAATAAAATAATTATGTTTTTTGTATATCTGTCTGTTTGTTCCGTGTATTCTCTGAAATGGCTGGACCGAATTGGACGGGACTTTTTTCGGGAGGTAGCTTTGGTAATGCAAAAAAAATACTTTTATTTAAGGAAAATCCTTTATTTATTTAGAAAAAATATTAATGTCATTCCGCGAGGCGCGCAGAGCGCGTCGAGTGAGCTTTGCGCCTTACGTCACTTAGCAGAGTAATTTTAATAAAATTTGGTATAAAGCACAGATTAGATAAATAAAGATAGCTGACACCCGAGTTTAACTGCAGGAGAATATCTTATACTGCTCGTAATACCGCAGGGCACAGCTAATATATATTATAAACTTCATCTGTTATATGATATTATAAATAAAAATATTATTGGCTTGACTGTCGTATTCAAATAATATAATACGCATAGAATATAAACATTCTTGTATATATACCACACCCAGGGTAGACCTACTGAGGACTATACCCCAAAAATAACTAACAGGTATTATTTATCTATAATTTACCTTTACAACACAATGTAAACTTCCATTATAAAAAAAAATATAACGCTACAATTACCCATATTTATATACATAAAAGACAGGGTTTATTTCTTTTAGAATGCTGGTAATAAATTATTAAAAACATTAACAATTGTAAATGTTTGACTTAACCATAATATAATAAAACATTAACAATTGTTTATGTTTTATTATATTATAGTTAAGTCAAACGTGTCACACATGAGCAAGTTGATAAATTTTCAACGAGCGAAAGCAACTGCATTCCTAGTGAATCGTTTGACAGTTAGGGTTGCCCCTGAATAAGCTAAGTAGGTTAATTACTAAGTAAATTCATTCAGCATCTGGTAGCACGGTAGTACCCCGCTAAGACGAGCCAATTAAAGCGCAAGGGCACCACATACTTTTTTTCGAAGTATTTCGTTTTTTGAACTCTCATAGAGTTGTTTTCCGATGTACCAGATAGTACACATTCTCAGATTATAATGTCAATGTTAGACGTATTAAACATACAAAATTTCAATTTTATTTTATTGATATCTAAAATACACAGATTTCGTCATTGACATACTGAAGATCATCAAAATATTTGGCTACTTCCTGAAATGCTAGAAAGCTTAAATTTGGTATGCAATCTTAGTTTAGTAAACAACCAACAAAAAAATCATAAACTTATTTACTTTCGCTCCCCATCCCCTAAAATGAGGGGGAGGTAGACGTTTATATGAGACTTTCACATATTTTATTAATTAGGACATTAAAATTTCAGACGGCACTGTAGACAGTAACTAAAAAATCTAATAATAAGTACTTAAGACAAAGTAAACAGTAAAAAGATTGCCTAGCAACTTACAAAAAGAACTGAAATCCTAACAAAAACATTCAAGACGATCACATAAGGTTTGCCCTTTGTAAAAGATATCAGATATCATGTACAGCCAAGCTTCTGGATCTACGCGTATCTAGTAACTTTAGCGAATCCCAGATCCATTCAAATTCTCCACAATGCTAGCGAAACGGTAAAGCCATATGTACGTATTACGCAGTACAACACTGGTATAACATATACATGCTCTACGAATAAAAAAGTAATATCAAAAAGCAATCAAACATAATTACTTTGTATTGCATATTCAAGTTAAGGTAGTGGTGACATTGGTACGTGCTTTTGAATAATACTTTCAATAAAAATTACTTGAATTGGTAGTTATAGATTTGTTTATGAACCTTCACGGACAAAAATCAGACTCATCGGTAGGATAAACAAACACCAATTATTTGGTGCGACGAGCATGACATACCTACTCATACTTATTTACAATAATTATTTACATTAGTTTAGTATAAAATAGCAAAAACACGCAATAAATATATGAAACCAGTCAAACTGATCTAGTACTTTATTTCATACATTATCAGCCTTATGTGTCCAACGAGTAAAATACTTATATTCACTAATGTACTTAACTTATTTAATTTATTGCATCCAGTTCGTGGTTTTCGTGCCTCACCCTTTAACCATACCGTTAGTAATTTTGTCACTAACCCACGCCATATTATGCATATTATTGCAACGAAGACTACGAAGACTTACATATACTAACAAATTTATTGAATGAAACGGAGTGCTTATCAAATTTTTTTTAAGTACAACTTCTCTCTCTCTCTCTTCAACCTATTGCAGTCCACTGCTGGACATAGGTCTCCTCCATTTAAGTACTTCTTGATTAGTTAATCTGATGTTTAACCCGAACTCTAAGATGCATTACTGTCTCCGTGGTCTAATGCGCTGAATGTTTGGTTTAATCCAAATTGGGTTCGAATCCACAGTGAAGATCGCTAAGTAAGGCCCGTATTCTAGAACGAGAATCATGCGTTGATCTTCACTTAAGTAGAGTGAAAAAGGGATAGAGCTTATTACGATAAATTGTACCATCTCTTTCTTACTCAATTTCAGTAAAGACCAACGTTGAGTTTCGTTACGGGCTTAAAAGTCTATTTGTGCGAATTTTCCTAGCTTAGTTAGGACAATAAAAAAATATGATTTTCCGCTATCTTTAGGTAAATAGTCGTTAACAGCCACACATTCATTCCATGTGGTGGTTTAAAGCCCTATCTCTACATAACCATACTGAGTGGAAAGCCCTGCAGTGGGACTTTATAGGCTGGTGATGCATATATGATATGATTCGCCGAAATTGCCCACGTGACAATTGACGAAAGTTTGATTTACACTTTGTCGCTACAATAACATAAGTTTCCAATGTTCGTTTTCGTTCGTTTCTTTCTTGTATCTACTTTTGTAGATGTTTAACGCTGAAGCAACCCTGCACCCTGATGCGTCGGTATGATGATATATCATTTTACTCGACGCCTATCTAATGCGGGAAAGTAGGTGATACGTGCGAAACCCGTGAGAATATCAGCTTATATCCAAGTCAATAGCTTTCATTAATCGTGTTATTATAAATTACTTAAACAAAATAATAATAAAGATTGCACTATTACAATTGTAAAATGAATACATTATTTCAAAATTTAATAAATATGATATTTATTTATTGCATTATGGATACACCTAATGTTTAAAGTCCTGTAGTTTTTATAATTAATAGGCATCAATATTTTTAACTACCATTTATGCGGACCAGAATAACTATCACTTAGTTAATTGTATGATTGTTTTGCTTAGGACTGTAACATAACATTTAAAAGTAGTTCATCACACAACGCTCTATTACCATAACAAAGATGATCATCGTTGTTATGGTAAAGCCTTGCTCATATCAATTAAAATTGTCTTAATTTTCCAAAGTAAAGATAGGTTACAGGCTATGGCAAAAGAACTTGACTCAAACCGAAACAGAATTTTGTGTTCAAACTATCAAGGTTTTGTCGTATATTACCTTCAGTGTAATGCGAATTTTTTTTACGGTAATCTATACCTTCTCGTACAATTTAACGAAGGTATTGTCTACTGACACTACCGATTTGTATGAAGAATTAGCCTTGAAGGTCGTTCACCGAATTACTGTGTATTTCATGTTCACGTACAAAAGCTTCGCTACAACAAATATACACTGAAAAGCATGAACCTGTAGCAGCATAACGATGAGGAGTGTCAAACAAAGGAATCTCGAGATATTTATCTGAGTCCGTAGCACTTTATGGCATCACAAAGGACACAAAGATGGTAACATTTAAAAATAACGTATGAAAAGACGTTAGATAACACAACGTATCATCAACAATTTGAAATATTAATTACTCGCTAAAGGTATAGTTTAGATTATTTTATAGTTATATTTATGTGTACGAGTATGTTAAAGTAGAACAATAAATAAATATTGTGCAAAGTAATAAGGGCGTACTATGTCCTTGACTCTTTAAAAATAGGAAACACAGTACTTGATCTTAAACATAAAGATCTATGTTTTATAAATAGAAAATATTTTATATTTCACAATAAAACAAATAGAAAATAGTGTATAATATTTGATAGTCCAGACTGGCGTATCTCAAGGGTTTATCCATTCTATCGCCAGTGATTACAAAAATGTCATAAAAGACCAGAAACTAAAATAGTTAACATACAATATCACTGATGTATTTCTTATTACATACATATAGCCTTCAAATGGCCTAATTTTAAATCTTTCAGACATCCCTTTTTTCATACCAAGTTNGCTGAGGTTCAAATCCCGACACGTACCAATGTTTTTTGAACTTTCGAAAATATATGTACGTTATCCGACGCTCTTACGGTGAAGGAAAACATCGTGAGGAAACCTTCATGCACGCCTGCGAAGAGATTCGAAGGTTGTGTGTGAATTCGTCCAATCCGCACTGGACCCGCGTGGACGACTAAGGCCTAATCACCCTATACGGGTAGGCTCTTGCCCCTCGGTGTGGACGTTTAATGAGCTGATGATGTTGAAGCGTGAAGCCTGTACTATGGGTACTAAGCAACGGAAAAACATACTTAAATATATTGTAAACAGACATTCATATTATACATAGAAAACACCCAGAGCATTACAAACAGACATGTTCATGCACACAAATGTTAGTAACGCTCGGGGATCGAACCCGGGATCCTTGGTGTAGCAGTTGACGTCTCAACCACTATACCAAATGGTCATATCTTAAGGTAGTATCGTCCATGCATGCTCTGCGCGCAGCTCTATAGCATGCAGTGCAAACGTTACAGCCCGGTAGCTTACGGTACGGTACGGTAGTTCGCTTATCAATACAATAGTGACTTTCTCGAAGGTACAAGTTCTAAATCATGCTCTATAAGCATACCAGTTTAAGATTGACGGCTGTAGATTAAGTCATTTAGCGTCATCGTGTCTGCCTCTCCAATTGATGCATGAGATGGTACCCCATTTGCATTTAGAAACTGAAGAAAATCATTCAAGTCAAACATTTGCAAGTATAATTTGCCAAGAATTGGCGTTAGTCCCATCGTTTGCATTTATAAAAGTATATACATGTAACAAATAAAGCGAGAGTAGAATTTTGGATCGCTAAAGTCATTGTTCCCTGGTGCAGATGACGTGGTAGTGGAGAGTAATCACGCGCATTCTAAGCCTAAAACATTAGGAGCCAGCACTAGCCTGCTGTGTTGTAGGTGCAGTTCGTAGCCAAAATATAAAATTAAATTTGAATCCGTGGACAGCACCTGCCCAAAATATCGACATGTGCTGTCGTGGACTGGGCCAAGTGTAATTTGCGTAGGTGCTCTTGGGTGGACTACGTCACTTAGTATTCCGGTATTAAACTTATTAAAAAAATTAATACATAATCTAGTGCACTGGTATAATAATAATAATAAACTTTTATTGCACATAAAACATATTACAAGGGAAAACATGGACAGAACAAAAAGTGTACAAATAAGGCGGTCTTATTACTAAAAAGCAATTTCTTCCAGACAACCTTCAGAAGAGGATACTTTATTAATAATGATTAATTGGGCTGTGCAAAAGTTAGAACCTAAGTTATATAAAAATAATAAAATACAATAAATATAATTTCAAAACATACATACACAAATACATACATATAAACAGTATCTACGCATATACCTTGGATGAAATATTATATACATACATTCACATAAGTGCTATCAAACTATAAGAAGAGAAAGAAAAAGAAGAGAAATTTAAAATTCCGGTGTCAAGTATGAAGTATTACGGGGGAATTAGAGACAGGAAATATGATTTAACACGAGATTTGAAAATAGGTAAGGAGTGAGAATTTTGAATAGATACGGGAAGAGAATTCCATAATAGTATGGAGCGAACAACGAAAGATTTTGAAAAATAACTGGTGGAATGTGAAGGGACAGTAAGATGAAGTTTCCGGCAAGATCGCGAGTTCTCACTTTTAGAAGAAGGAAGAAAATTAAAGAATACCTTGAGGTAAGGTGGAGAACACGGATTGAATAAAATATTGTAAAGAAGAGAAAGAATATGTAGATCGCGTCGTCGACGAACAGTTAGCCATTTTAACTGTGCCCGATATTGAGACACATGATCGTATTTACGCAGCCCGAAAATAATGCGTATACCGAAGTTTTGGAGGCGCTCAAGCTTATTCAGAAGCGATTCACTTATGTCAGAATAGCAACAGTCCGCATAGTCCAGGATAGGCATAAGCAGAGTTTGCACAAGAGCAATTTTAGTAGGTATAGGCAGAAAGTTCCGAAGCCGAGAGAGAGAACTCGCTGATGCAAACATTTTCCTGCACACCTCACCGACATGTTTCTCCCAATTAAGAGAACTATCCATGAGAATACCTAGATTTTTCACAACTTTGCTAAAGGGTATATTGACTCCATCGAAAATAATAGAGGGCATTAAATCCCAATCAATACGTGAAACCAACCACGAACTACCTATAACAATGACCTGAGTTTTATTTGGGTTGACCTTGAGCCTTGGTATACGGAGGCTTCGATTTCTGACTAGACCTGGTCTCTCCAGCGCTATAACAAGTGGCCCATATAAGAATAATCTCTTTATACTAAATTAGAATAAAGAAATTGTTATTTGTTATAAAGTGTTGGTGTTTTTTTATAACTCATAAAACAAGCTTAAGTTATCAAGCAGTGGATTTCAGTAAGCCTGTTTAATTTATTTTCAAAGGCTGAATATAATTTAGATGGAAATGTAACTTGTATAATCTCATTTTGATGCCCACCTCTTTGTCTGTCAATATACTTTGTTTTACGATAATCAATGGGAATATTATGTACCATCGAAATATAATAAGGCTACCATGCCATGAATATATACATACATGGTAGTTTTGTTAAAACCTCTGTTACATATAGAAACAGGAAATAATTCCCCACATATTATGTAAGCGCGTAAGTAGTAACAACATCACCATAGAGAATTCAGCTGGGGCAGAGTTAGTCTTGCGAAGCCCAACAATTGTGTTTCATTTAATTTAGAGTTGGTGGGAACAATCGTCGAGCTCGCCGTTAGTAGCCATTAAACGTTTTACAGCTTGGCGGTTGACGTACAGATACTGTCGGCTATTTGAAGCGTTATTAAAGTTTAACATTGCCATCCTAGTCATGCATAATTTAAATTATATAGCTAATGTTATTCAAAAAGATATAATATTGTGAAATACTTTTATTTGAATTAGAGGTTAAAAAATAATCAAGCACAGTCAACTAGGATTATTATATAAAAGGGACCGCGTTACAGTTGCTAAATCATAATGTCAAGATAGTAAGCCACAGTATCCACTACTTCTTGCACCAAGGGTAAAATCACCTTGCGAGCAAACACCGGTTTTTAAATAGAGCATTAAAAAAAATTTGACACTAAATATAGAGTAGGCTCTTTCAATACTGTTTCTTTTTCATACTGAGCGGAGGCTTGGTTACGTCCCGCTTATTTTCTTTTTATGCTGCCATTAGATAGAAAGAGCAATGCCGTTGAAGACACCATTTTGTTTCCTCTCATTAATCCTGGCTTCTCGTTTTGGCTGGCTATCTTAATGCCATGGGAACAAACACGAACGCCCGTGTACCTACGATTTGCGGGAACTGGGAACAGGGAATCAATTATAGACATGATTCTGTTTTCATACAAGATAATTTTTGGTTTATCACACTGCCTCTAAACTCGCGATCATTTTAGATGAAAGACGTTAAAGACGACGAGTAAAGGCTTTGTATCATAGATTGAAATAGTAGTTAGAGGTTTGCTATTGCTGGCGTATAGCCATATCGTTACTTTTACGGTAACATGCACCATCGACAGTTAAAGTTAGTTTACGTGAGTTATATCTCAATTTATAAACTATTGTATTTTACTATATGATAGGTAGACTGAATCTTTTAAATAGGTACCTACTGCAGTGAAATATTCATGAGTTATGTACTTCAGTTTTCCGAAAATTGGACACTGCCTCTATTTGGGTACACATTTGTCGTTTCGGGGTAAGGATGCAGGATAGTATTGATGGAAAATATTTATCTACGGTGAATGGTTTCCATCGAAACCTGTGTTGTAAGAGTTTAGCTTTTAAGGAATTGACTGGATCAGCCAGTGAGTTAGAATTCATTTGAAGCACGGACAATACATCAAAAGAGGCGCAAATTTTTAATGAAAGATATGTGTTTGTAATGAGGATTTTTTACTATTTTTTAAGTCACAAGTAATATTGGACTCATTTAAACAATGTGAAAATGCAAAAGATTTGTCTTTAAAGAGTGAAACTTTTCTAATACTTCTTGGTGTTTAATGAAAAAAGTTTGGAAAATCTCAGTAAAAAATTGTACCCCTTTGGGCTTGGAGCTCTTATTAATTTCACTCGGGAATAATTAGCAAGTGGAGCATTTTCTCTTTCGAAAGTAGCCGACTCTGACATTAATGTCTTATGAATTCTGCCAATTTCCTTGTACAGATATGAATCATGAGTGCTAGGCCAATAACATGACCCATACAATATATATATATATATATATATATATAAATGTATTATGTACATTCTAATTACATATGCATGAAAAAAAATGTTGTCTACACAAACATTTATATTTTATTGGAACCTGATCTCGTGATTTTTGGAGTATGTCAAATAACGACCTGAAGATAGACAAAAGACAAACAAGGAAAAACCATCTGCTGAAGATTAAGGTATTTTATATAAAATATTGTGTTTGTGTTATATGATTCTATTTTGCAGCATATCAAAAAACCTTCTCTAAGTCATTTACTTAGTGTCTACAAAGATATGGAAAGCAAAGAAAAATATCGTGTGGGTTTTGTTTAAGCCAAATAATACATTCAGTTTATAGTAGAAGGACTTGTAAGTTAGTTTCTCACCAAACCAAAGCATTCTGCTCGCTTAAATGGCGTGCCATAACTCTATCGAGCTTATAACGGACGCTATTGTTAATAGGATTTTGTGGAATTTATCCGGTTGTTAAGCAAAACAGTTTGACGTCTCTGTGTACGCATGCCGACATAATTTGTCCGAAACAGTCCCAATTTACTAACCGTGCTCATTGTTAATTCATGGACATTGTTGTAGCTTGTTCCTACTAAGGGATGTTAGGATGGCTACCCACCAATGGCGAGACGAGACAAGATATAAACAAAAAATGACACAGCGACATTTAGTTCAAATGTAAGTCCTTTAATTCGAAAGTCTGGGTAAACAACATATAAGCATACTTATATACCTTTTTTGTAAATTCATATATATTATGCATAAAAACACCTACAAACAGACATGTTGATGCACACAAATTTATTCTGTAAGGGAATTCCATCCGGAAGTGTTGGTGTAAAGGCTGACTTTCAAAAATATATACCATATGGGTACGGGACATGTTACAGTCTCACTGAAGTTAATACTTTCCGATACGAGCGAGTTCGTTTACCAGTACAGTGGTATTGCTATTATTTATACTCAATCATTTAATGTCAAACCATAATGTACATAAGATATTACATAAAAAGTGAAACCAGTGTTATGGACCCTGTTGGACACGCAATACAAGGACTAGGAGAGAGGAAACATTTTATGTTTCCTCTCAAAATAAGTATTTTTATTAAATGTTATATAGTTGCATTTTAGTTTTTATTCTAAATATCCATAGATATGCCGTTGTATTGAGGTGTCTGTGTGAAAAGCCAATACATTTATTTAATGATTATCAGTTAAATATTAATTAATATCATAATATGATTTATTACTAAGGTACTGTTTAAGTTTTCGTGTAAATATTATATGTATTACAAGTTCTAAAATGAAGTCAAAAGTATATTTGAATACTATGTGTTCATAGTTATGTCATTATTACAAATTAGTTCTTATTATAAAGCAAAGGTCCGTTTATTGCAAACGTAAATTAATGTAGTTTAAATTTAAATTAATGATACTTACTTATTATAAGAAATATATAGTTACAGCTATTGACAATTACATATTGACAAGTATGCTATTCATCTCAGGTAAAAAATATTTTTGAAAGAAGATTAGACACTCAAAAAGTAACAGCTAGGTGTTTTCTTAACATAAAAAAATAATTTAGGCAATGAAAACTACAAATTATAATTCAAGACACTGGTACTTAAAATACCATTAATATTACAAGTTAGCATACATATTTTGATCAAATTTGGCGATCAACCTATTAATAAGCGACGGAATGGTATGTGTCTAACTTGGTGCTCGTGTATACTTTGTAAAATATTACACACTAAAAACAAGTAAAATATTTGATTATGTAAAATTTAATCATTTCAAAACATATGGTACCTTGGTGCAATTCTATTTACGTAACACATCTCTTCGCTTTTGGTATCGCCTGTAATTTGGTGGAAAATTGACTTTACCAGTGTTTAACTTGGGCACCGTCTGAATGAAATTATCAGCAATGAAGGAAGGTTCTCGTTATAGGTGTAGAATTTTAATTAAGAACCGATCCAATAATTGTTTTCAGGATTTTAAAGATTTTACGTAATGTGCGATTGTGCATCTGGTTTGTGTGTTACAATAAATAACATTATAATTTTATTTAAAATGTTCGTGCAAAACTCTTGAATAAAAATACCTAAATCCAAATTTTCATTGTCTATTTCTTTTGTAACTTCTTTCTACCAGTAGCATTTGAATAAACGAAAAATATTCTACTGCAAAATACTTGAGGTCGATATTATTGTAACCAAATATATAGATACTGGTCAACACAAATTGAAAAATCAAGTTCACTTATTTCCCGCAACCCATTATATTATTATTATTATGCATTTGCTTTGTCTAGCAAATATGTTAAACCTGAAGCAGTAGTTTTAATTATTTCTTATGATTACTGCATATATACCTACTTTACTTTTATGGTTTTCACTAAGTGAAAGCTTTTACATTTTTAACCTTACAAATATTTAAAAAAAGTTTTCAAAGGCTAAAGACGCCTAATCGAAACTGATGCAAAAATAATTAGCTGATATTTTTTTACGGTTCACGAGTAATAGTATTGGCACTTAAGACCCACGTTTGTGATCAGCAAACTGCATTTGGTCTATTAGTGGCGGGAGCATACTGCAGATATGGCTAATGTCCCACCATTTACCGAGTTTAATGACCGGGAAAAAGGTTTCAACCTTCAACCCGGCGGCTGAGATTTATTCTTAACATTAGACGTATATGCGAGGGAACTAAATTAATTAAGCCAACCGAATAAAACGTTTAAAATTTTTACAATGAAGGCTCATCTATGTAATTTAGTTTCTAATTACATTTTGTCTGGTTAACCCTTAAATCAAATTGGACATAATAGACAAAAAAATATTTGCATTTTGCTGTATGTTACATAGTTCTGATGGGTAACCACAATCTCTTAAAACAGTATTATTATAATGATACGTCAGCATTTTTGTACCAGAAAAGACAAAGTAATATTATTGTAACACTGTTTTAAGAGATGGCATGGCATGTTTCAGTTTCTTACACACGTCCTCTAAAAAGTCTAATCACAAAAAAAATATTTATTTTTGCTCATTCACAACTTTAAAAACAAAAACTGTTGAAGTATTTACTAATGTTTTCTGTTAAGAAAAATATGTGGGTTACGATACAATTTACGATATTTTACCTAAAACAATATCAATTTTGTGTAAGCTGTAGGCCTAAGCTTGTCCTTTGACTCGCTATTATCCTTAGCATTCAAATTCTACGCATTTATATCGAATTCTTTGGTTTATAGCTCATAAATGTTTTCTTTTGTTTGGGACTTTAACCTCCTTAACCTTAACTTTGCGAATGGAATTCTTATCTTGCACTAAATACAAAAAGATCTTGTTTTTTTTAATACTTTTCATGAATAAACATAATTTAAATATTCTTCAAAATAGGAAAAAAGATTGTAAATGGATTGCAAAATGAAAACATCTTAGGTCGAAAAAAGAAATACACATCCTAGCGCCTTAAAAGGCAAAATGTAGAAAGCTGTGCGCCTAGTAGTCTTAGACTTAGTAACAGTTCTCAAATAATTGTGGGCCAGGAAGGTTAGGTATTCAATGTTTTATTGAACTTTGTTAACTCACAAAATTTATAAACTCATATAACATCAATAATCACAAATACTGAAATTTTAAGCTTACGTTATCTTGCCAGTCAACAAGGCTATAATGTTCCACTGTAGTTTGATGCATTGCACATGCATTTTAAGTTTAGGCATTCTAACACGGATTGACTAAGGGGAGAAATTTCGTTGACTTATGTAAGATAATATTTAACATTATACTGGAATTGTTTTCGTGGCAGTTAACTTTAAATATATCTTTGTGAATAATTCAGACAACCGTATCAATTTGCTTTCGATTGTTTTCATTTCATTAATAAATTTTGAAGAGGTAAGCAACTCGCTATTCAGGTGCTGAATAAATTTAGAAGGCGTAATACAGTGGTCAGAAAATCTGTATAATATGACAATGTAATGTTGTTGTGTTGCATTAGCAACTGAATGACGGATATGTCCGTCATTAACTCAGTAATTGTTAACTAAGATTTTAATTTGTTCGAGATAGAAACACTTGCTCTAGGTTGTTAGGTCTAAGGTTGCTTAAGTATTTTGGGGCTATATTTAACGGTCATTAGATATTGGTCCAGATAAAAAAAGATTGTTTGAACCTTATTCATGATTATCATTTTAAAAGTAATTGGGGTCAAATATGAGTGTCAGTTATATTGGCATTCATAAGTACCGTCAATCACAAGTTGTATGGTTCGGTGGATAAAATAAAATAAAGTAAAGGTTACTTCATATTTTGGTCATAAGACGTGTAAATAAAATTCTACACTTTTGGGCGAGAGACTTGTTTCACCAAAAAAACATGAGATAAGCCGCGAGTTCCTCAGTTCTTGCAATAAATCTTGGGGGCACCTTACGTCCTGATTTATTCCGCCGATAATCTCGACTTGTCCGAAACTTATCTACTAGAAAGTTCGATGTGAGCAGAAAATATCAGATGTTCGATAATACCCGATGATAAATTTGGTCAAACGAGTACGGGGGAAGCTCGCCGTGTTGCAAGCCTATCTTATAATCGGACTACGTTTGCGGACCTTCTTTTGCCTTTGTGAATGATCCCCTCAGCGATTTTTTTGTAAAGTTCAAATAACGCCTTGTACGAGCTAAAACTTTGCATTCATTTCGTTTGAATATTTTTTTTTTAATTATCGCTCATCAATAAATGAGATAAAACATGCATGTTAAGTGTCAGGGCTTGATAATGCTGCAAGACACGTGAAATGGAATTCCAAGGGCTACGTGTAAACTAGTTACTTATTTTATTTGAAAAACTTACTGCGTGTTTGTGTATGTTTACGGTAAATTTTTAGACTGCTAATTACCTTACCGTGTCACATTGGGGTCCTTACACCTGCACTGCTTCTGCTCTACAATTGAAGAATAGGAAATACCGAATAAAGCTAAATCCTAATTAGCTAGCAAGTCAGTAGCCAACTGCCGGCGCTCACACTTATGCGCTGGTAAATCAAATTTGCTGACTTACAACACTATCACTTATAATGTGGCCATAGGCCTTAAGAATTAAAGATTAAAGAAACTTGATATTTATATGACACAAAAGGCGTTAATTTTACCTAACGAATACCATCTTACGGGTTATATGTGCTAGGCAATTAATGGTTATTTATTAATGATAAGTAAATTACTAAACGAAAGCGGCTTGGCTACTGTAACTAAATGATTTGGTCATAAATAGAAATGCTTGAAAGTCAAACCCATGCGTTGCAAGGCGAAATTTAATTTATCAGTAGTAATAATGTAGATTGTAAAGTAGCTAATTAAGATAATGTTCTAAAACAAACTGGTTAACTGCAAACCGCAAAGACTGGTTCTACTTTAGCCGCTAATAATTTCACAGTTTAACCGAGTTGCCGACAAACACGAACTTTGTCAAAGGGATTTGGTTAATTCAATTTCCATGTTCGGCCTTCGCTGCCTTTCTCCAGTACAAGAAAATTTGCGTAATGTTTAATTTCAATATCACCTTGAGATTGTGAGCTTAGCGAAGTATCGGAGTTTCAAATTATAGATCCGAGATAAAGGTGGCACAAGAAACTTTTTTATCGGCGGTGACGCCGTGCTTTTATATTTTATAGCCTTCTAGGTAACGTATTTCAATATAGGTAATAATACCTATGTATTATTGTAATCATGCTCAATTATACACATATATACTCTTAGTAAAACATTAATAAAGTGCAATCAAACACATGTATGGTTGCAGACGTACAGAATGTTCTACGATTGTTCGGTATTCCTAATAAAAATATATTATACTTCAAGTCATTTTATTTTATAGATAGTCAAATATTTGTTCAGTAAATAGGTAATTTAGCTAGAAGTCACTTCATTTGAATTTTGAGAAATCACCTTAAATAAAAGTAGGTTAAATGATTGACATCAGGTCTGCGAGATAGCCACTTCATAGTTAATAGTTTTGTAGGTACTACTGATATTATGCTCTAGCTAGGCAGAATCCTCAAATATAAGAAATATTATATTGCAAGCATAATAGTAACTTAGGTAGGTATAAATGTATTATGAGCCATTAAATACATCCTTGGCAGCGTATTATAGTAACGCATTGTATGAAAATACTTATTTGTTATGAGAAGTATTTTGAACTTTAATAGTTTTGGTCTTTGTTTATTTGCGGATATTTCATATTTTTGGAAAAAACGCGTTTGTTCTTTAACTTCACAACATGAAGAAGATGATCATGGGCGGATAAGTTTCAATCGCAAAACGTTTCATCTAGACTGCTTTTCATTTTATTTTAATCTTTCTCAAATGTAGAACAAACTACGTTATAATATAATACAATTAAAGATAATGAACATGTTTACAAATAGACGGTCTCCGTGGGCCTAATGTTTCAACCCCAAACCGTGCAAACATGTTTAAAAATACTTCCATATTTGCGCTGTTAAACCCATTAAACGGCCGAGAATCCAGATACAATAGAAAATAAATTATGTCTGTTGTTTTAGGGCGTCATTGGCAGTCAAAAGGTTAAGGGTCTCTGCAGAAGCAGCAGCTGAACCCGCTTTCGCGGAGCTGAACGGAGATGAACATGGTGCAAATGTGTGAACGCAAGTAGCGTAAAGTCCGTCCCATCTTCCAAGGTACGAGCCTCATCCCGTCGGGTTGGTTTCCATCGCTTCGTATGAGCCCATTCCAGAACCGCTGGGATACTAGTACTAACAAGGGCCCGACTGCAAAATTGTAAATCTCAATTCCTTTAAACCTTTTAATAGCCAGGCTTGATGCACATTTAAAACTCATGGATGTGAGTTACATCCAACTGTGGCGGTTACAGGGTTAAAATATAGTCTAGATGAAATAATACCATTATGGATCGTTAAGTTATCATTTAAAATATATTTTTGTTTCTAAAATAATTGATTATGTACAGAAGACGATAGCTATAAATAATGGTAGCTTTGTTTCATCGTAGAAAAACAGTTTACCCTTCGGTGGCCATCAAAATTTCAAATGTTCTCACTTAGACGCCGCGCAAGGGGAAAACAGCGACGTATTTCTCAGGAAACAAATTAAGCGCGATTTGATGGATGTTCCAACACCAATGTAACAGTCAGCCTCAGTCCAAATAAAAGAGAATACAATAAATAAATCCTTGCGTAGCGCAGCTTGAATTAACTCCCTGGAGACATTAAGCCCGCTTGTCCCGACATAATGTATTGTTATCATATTATCCCGGGACCTCGACTCAGATCTCCGTAATGTAACTAATGAAACGCAGTCTTATAACCGCGCCGTGATAATGCCTCTAAGGCTTGGGCTACGGGTATCTTTATAGGCCAATTAGTTGTAATTTCAGCATCAGCGGAAAAGTTGCAAAATATTATAAATTATTTTATTTCAAACCATTTTACTAACATTTGGCATTGGAACTCAAATATTTTATTATGTTTTAAAATTGCTAGTGGTTTGAACCGGAATAATTTTTGTATGTGATAATTTATATAACGAATCATAATTATCATTGACAAAAGTTTTACATTGTTGAATTATTTTTGAAAAGTTTAGCAGATATATAAAACAACGCCATATTTCAATATATGATATTATCAGTTATGATTGATTAAGACGATTATACAAGTCATTAACTGATTAAATACCATTGCTAATAAAAAGAGTATTATTTTTTTGCCCACAATTTATAACATGGTTTAACTAATCAAAGCAAAAAACTGTACGTATAAATTAACTGCCCTTTCATATGTAGTAAGGAAGAACCTCAAGTAGAAGTAGAGTTAAGTATCTTGTAAGTTCAAGTTTAGCTGTTAATTATTTTAAGTCCCGTAATCCATTCAAAAACTAATTTAATTAATTAACATTAAATCAAATTTCAGCAACTATTTTACTTTAAAAAAACTGCGTGATATGTGTCCTCTATTGTCTTGTAGTAAAAGTTATTAAAACGTCGTGTATCAGTGGCTGAGCAGTTTATCAAGCGCATTCTTATTCACGTCAGCTCCCGGGGCCCGCATTTTTCCGGGAACAACGTTATCTGTTGCAACTTAATAAGGTTCCTCTTTAAGACTTGTTCAACTATTTTAATATTTACTAGTTAGCACTTTTTCTATATACCTGTTCCTGTTAGAAACGAACAGCAATTTAGGTGCACGTACGTGTAGTTATCATTAATGTTCTCAGTAATCAAACAAAAATCATATAATTATACAGACTGACAAATTATAAATCACACAATAGTTTTTATTGAGTAGGACTGTAACTAACTAAAATATTTTTAACGAATCCGCTTTCACAATTACTTTTAATAAATAATTGAAGAATAGGAGGGCAGAGGACTTACCCCACGCGAGCCCAATGAATATATGCGAGTGTTAACTCCTACCATTTTTAGATAACAGCCGAGACTAACGGCTTACCGTACTTCTCTAATAATAATATTTTTATTTTTAGTTATTAAAACGTCGTGTATCAGTGGCTGAGCCGTTTATCAAGCGCATTGTTATTCACGTCAGCTCCCGGGGCCCGCATTTTTCCGGGAACAACGTTATCTGTTGCAACTTAATAAGGTTCCTCTTTAAGACTTGTACAACTATTACAATATTTACTAGTGAGCACTTTTTCTATATACTTCCTGTTCTTGTTAGAAACAAACAGCAATTTAGGTGCACGTACATGTAGTAATCATTCATGTTCTCAGTCATCATCATCAGCTCATTAAACGTCCCCACCGAGGGGCACGAGCCTACCCGTATAGGGTGATTAGGCCTTACCGTACCACCGTATCCACGCGGGCCCAGTGCGGATTGGACGACTTCACACACAACCTTCGAATCTCTTCGCAGGCGTGCATGAAGGTTTCCTCACGATGTTTTCCTTCACCATAAGAGCGTCAGATAACGTATATATACTTTCGGAAATTCGAAAACACATTGGTATGTGTCGGGATTTGAACCTCAGCCCTCCCGGTAGGAAGGCGACAGTCAACACAATTCAGCCACCGACGCTCTCATGTTCTCAGTAATCAAACAACAATCATATAATTATACAGACTGACAAATTATAAATCACACAATAGTTTGTATTGAGTGGGACTGTATCTATAACTTTTTAACGAATCCACTTTCACAATTACTTTCAATAAATAATTGAAGAATAGAGATGTTCTATAATCCATCATAATCGATAGCCTATACAGGGCTGTGTAGGGCAGAGGACTTATCCCACGCGAGCCCAATGAATATTAGCGAGTATTAACTCCTACCATTTTTATATTACAGCCGAGACTGACGGCTTAACGTACTTCTCTAGCAAATAATAATATTTTTTTCTGATAAAAGAGATGGTTTAGCTTGCAATGACTGAACTCAACTGGTAAAAATCGCTCATAGTGACATGGTGGAATTTAATTTATTTCAACTGTCTGAATTGTAAATCATGGTAACACAACTAAATGGTAGTGATTTTTTAATAAGTCGGAAAGCAAGTATATTTGCTTTATTTGTAGGGTAATTAGCTAACTAAAGAAAAGTGGAAACCCTCGCCTATAATTTCCCTCTAATTTTCCAAATGAAAATACTAAATTACAGCAAACTTGATCCGTAAAGTAAAGAAGCTAAGTAACAGTCACTTTACTGGCTCTCCTACCTTTTAACACAATCAATGCTTTTAGCATTGTCATGTTCCAGTTATCCCGGAACAAATAAGTGTGCTGACAACATTCCTGACGACAATGATAATTTACCCTGAAGAGATTCCTCTACATATTTACCTTGGTTACTTTCAAGAGTACACCACTAAATCGTGTTGTAAAAGGCAACTTGCCCATTACTCGGGCGGTGAGCGTCACACGGGAGCTAGGAAGTAGCACACACTAAATTAAGAGCACAAGAGGTGAAATTAAAATGTGCGGTTACATTCACGAGCTTCCGCCGCTAATAAACTTATGTGAATATGCTCCAGACGTGGAGTAAGTATTTTTGCTGGGAGCTGTAAATGGATGGTACCAGCGCTCTGCCGCGCTAAACTGGCATTAATGAAAATCTACTTTGGACTGCGTATTTGCTACGGAATTAAAATTGCGACATCTTTTTTGGAGATTTTTCGCCTGATGTCATTTTCTGGAGTAAACAGATAGATTAAATTTCAAAAAGTGCCGCTGAATTCTATAGTTTACACGTTTATTACAATCTTTTTTAAACTCCAAAGTATACGGTTCAATGCAAAAAAGAAAGCAAAAATCTGTTATAAGCAACCTGGCCGTTTTTCATATACTTTTTAAATAACTATTGTCCAATTATTTCACACTAGTTAGTTTAATTTAATAAATATCAAAGTGAAGTAAAAAGGTGAATAATAATAATATTATCTCGTAGCTTATACAAACAAGCAACCAGGCTGTAAAGTCAAATTTCATAGCAAAGGGCTCCTTCGGTAAAGATTCTAAATACCTTACTTATATTTCATTAATTGTTTTAACGTAATGCGTTCTAAGCAATTGTATGATATTGTATTACATAGCGCTAAAGTGTTGGTGTCTAAAAATATCGTTCTTCTTACTCGAGTGCACGGCTTCCACGCGATTTAGTATGCATTTAACGCATTGGTGCATCCTTTGAGCAGTATCTATAACAAGCGGATCCCACCGCATCTAGTACATTTTCTTCGTATTTGGCGAAGATATTTAATGCTTATATAATGTTCTAGTTTATAATAATTTTTGAAAGTCAGTCGCTCATAAAATGAATACCAGTAATTATTTATTGAAATTATTATATTATATTGAATTTCTTCCATTTGTTATAAAATACAAAAAGTATATGAGATATAATATTACAGTTATTTAATAATAAGCTATTAACATATTTTCTTAGAACAAAGACTTTGAGCAGACATGAATTATCAATTGCCGAAAAGCGCATTCAGTGATTCCCGCCCCCTTGGTGGTTCACCCCATTCATAAATTTTATGTGAAAGCATTGATTGGAAACTTTCATTCAACATTAGTATTTTGTTGGAGTAACATGTTTTAAGGTGGAAAATTTAAGTTCTGTGACAAACTAAAAATAGCTTTTATTATATACGATAAATTTGAATATAGACTATTATGTACAGCATTGATTTATTTACAATAAAAAGTGATTAATTACCTAATCTCATCGTTAAACATATTGTCACTGTTAAATATATTTACGTTATCACGTACCTATTTTTTTAAGATTTGGTAAATTCACTTAGTAAAATTGCAAAACCTTTGTAGTTATTTCATAGACAAAAAATCACCAGAAGCAATAATACGCCAGCGCTATTACTAATAGAAATATCAATAAGTGCAAATCAAAGAAGATACTTATTTTAATCAATTATAAAAAACCTAATCATTTTATTTAATTATTATGAATTATCAATATGGGAAAAATATATACATTTCAATAAATTGTTTCATTTACATTCTTAGTAGTTAATTAATACCCGTGTATGAATAAACAAAATGGGTTATATTCACAATTAATACAAATAAGATTGCAATCGTTTATTGAATCTCTTTGATATTAATTGCGTTTGTAAAGGGATAGTGTTTCGATCATTACTTTAAGTTATCTCAAAATAAAAATGTAACCTGTTTTACGCCCGTTTCCACTCCATACATCAATTAGTATGGTTTAATAAAGATCGGCGAAAGCGCATTCGATATTTTCTTTCGGTGCGAATTCGACCGCTGCATAAATCCCTGACGGTACCATCCATTCGGAAATACCCTCGCCAAAACATTCCGTTATCGGCTTTCCTAAATCTCTTACACCGAGTTGAGCACAACGTGAAATTTATTGTCCTTATTGATTTGCGGTACTAGAGTTTGGAGTTCCTTTGAGGTTTATACTTTTATGCAGACACGTTTTGTAACTTGACGCCCAATAAGAGATAAAAACCTGTTGTTATTATGTCTGAGTAAAGTAATCGACGACGGTTTTGACGACCCATATGGTGTGTTAGTTCAGATGCCGACATATCTATATAACAAATATTTGTGAGCATGAACATGTCATTTTGTATTGGTCTGGGTATTATTTATATTTTTAAATAACTTTCGTAAACTTTTACATTCGTACCAGGTGGCACTCGTTTCTTTAGGCAGGTACTGCATCGTCAGATATCGTGCCGTGAAATAGATATGTTTTGCACTTCTGTGTTTCGGGATGAGGACAGTATAGCTAGTAAAATAACAGGGTAGAAAAGACCTTACATCTGTTGTCTCGAGGAATAACTGATGGAGAATAATAACTGTTTATAAGTTGTTGCTGGTCTCAAGCAATGCCGCTCTGTCATAGTCAGGCGTAGCTTTTACCATCGCGTCCTGACCGTCCTTTTCCTTCCGTCCTTTGTGATATAATAAAAACTTGACTTCGCATGCTAGTGGTATTTAGACTATCTTCCCTTATGCCACGTTCCACACTTTTACATTTGCTTTGCCCTGGACATGATCACGGACGTAACCTCGCAATGATTCGAATAAGTTTAGTTTCGCCACCTTTTACATTTAAAACTATGCACTTGTGAATTCCTTTAAGCATTTAGCTTGTGAAAAATTCATTCAGATACAAAAAAAATAACTATAACTTGGTTTCAGCTTTTGACTTTATTCCATTGAAAAAATAAAGACTGGTGAAAAATAAAAATAATGTCTATTTGATTCAGTTGACAAATAATATTACATTTAGTAATGACTATGACAGTCACGTCTCTTTGCATGATTGGAATTGAAACCTCACTAAAATACCTTTTGTTGAAGTATACACGTATGTTCAATACTTGTAAAAGTCGAAGTCGAAATTTTGTATTGCTTGTGTTTCTTGTCATCATATTTCAAACAAATAATAAATATTTTCTTGTGATGATGTTATAATTTTATTAAGCTGCCGTGGCACTCTTGGCTTATTGTGTAACAAAAAAAAATTGCATTGAATGTTAGTGTCAGTTGAAAACCTTTTCTTTTAACTTTAAAAGCATCTGCTTTATTAGGATGATTCAAAGGATATTCCATCAATTCATAAAATACTTAAGTAGTAATATAAATTATGAAGCCTTTGTAAAGTAAGCCGACGCTTTTCAGATATACTTTGATGGAGTAAAGAGCCCTTAAGTACGTACCTATGTATCTTAGAAGAAATAATAAACTTACTTTGTGTATTACTTTAATGGTAAGTATTATAATATTTTATAACTCTTAAACCACATCATCTAAAACAAAGTTTGCATTGTCTTTAAATACATTATTAATTTCTAATGTATTTTTTAGGAGTATAACAATCCAGTACCAACTTTAAAATAAAATCAGTTTTCAACTAAGCACCTTTGATATGAGGTACCGAAAGTAGCAATTAACGCCTATATTCAACTTGTAATAGTTATAGTCATTTAAAAAGGGATCACGGTAAAACCTTGTAATTTAAAAAAATATTATTACAGTATCCTGCACTCACTACCCTTCTTCTTCGTATTCCTTTAATCCAATAGGAAATATATAGTGACGGAAGAAGTGATGACGCAGATACCTAACCTCTTTCCATCTCCTCCCCAATTATGAGGTTTCGTAATAGGCGCCTAATGTAAAATAAAACAGATGCATTGCTTTACTGGATGAGACTGCGACCACTAATCCACCCAACGAGATTATCTGCATTTTAGCAGTGCTAAAAAAGTGCTGCACTAAGAAGCTGAAAGTAAGTCGTAGTTTCGCATTTTATGTTCGTACATGAGAATACACCGTGAGTTGAGAAGGATAAAGCGCACGTTATTAGAAGAGAGTTGAGTTTAAATTTTGTTGCGAATAAATGGGATACAAAAGAAGCTGTACGCCTAAAAAGGAGAGATGGAATGTGTTATGATATATAGGAATACGCAGGAATAAAAGTTGATTTGACTAAGAGTCGTTGAGACGCCGTGCCGACCGTAGACAATTTTGTAACAGGACTTCCACGTGCCAAACATATGCCATATATACTATGATCACCAAACAGCCTCAGATAAAACACTAATGCCCGCAGTGGATTGCGATACGTCGAGGTAAGAGGGAGAAAGTGTAAATAGGATTAAACGTTAATGATACATATAGACTACTATATAATTAAACATTTGTGACATTGTTTTTTCTTCATTAGAGTAAGATTCAGTTACCATAAGGCAATGATGTAAAAGTATAGATTCGTGATATGTTCACAACACAACTGAAAAAAGTGTTTCGAATGCAGAGACAGCACTCTTACACATATTGCGAATGAGCGTACATTTCCCTAAAAAAAGAGCCTACAACTGTATTCTCTTTGGCGGTTCGTTATTGAGGCACGGGTGGCGTATCTACTTTTATATATACAGAATATCATTGCCATAAGGTGGAATTATTAAAAAATGTGCAAGCATAACCATGTTAAAATATTCCCTCATCCTTTTTCAGCCGTGAACTCATTACGGAGTCGCGGTCACTCTACGTGATTATTCATATCTTTCTTGTCGAAATTAATGGGGCGGTTTGCCGTCCAGTTCTATAGCTAAGGTCTGTGGATATGGAATAAAAAGGTGAGGTTTACCCACGGTATGGGGATCATATTTTTTGACGACTGACCACATTTTGTATGAAATTATTGTAATTTTGCATTGCTTTTATATTGATTCTGGTTAAGAATTATAAAAGACATACAGCTTGCAATAACAATACATTCTTAGAGCGTGTCCCTAGAAATAAATATCTGCTTTTATGAATACATTAACTAACTCATTTCCAATGCTTTTTTCATATCATAGATAATTTATCCAATTTAACAGATACCGAAGTGAAGTGGCAAAGAATTAAAATTATGTTTATATCAAATGTTGTTACTATCTTGTTTCTTAAAAGTCACATAATTATGCACAAACAATATTGTTCTGTAACACTTGTACTTCCTTATAAATTCATGTAAAATATATAATGATATAGGGTAGCGGATAACTTGACAATATGATATTTAAAATGGTTCACTATTTTAAAAAATACATTAAAAGAAAAAAATAAAAAGTACCTACAAAAATTGATTACATTTGACGTAGAGCTATAAACACAAGATAAGTATAAATTTTTTTCGTATACTCTAGTAAACGTAAAAATTGTACACTATAATATAGTATAAATTTTTGATGCTGCCACATAGAGCAGAGCTATACATATCGCGTTGAACCTAGTAGTTTTATTTTTTTCGAATGGCATGATGTTGTTGATAATTTCCATATATAATTTAAGCATTGTCTTACACGATGCACACATATTGTGTCAGCTCATAAAGCTACTACTGGATATTTGTATGCTAATGTATATGACATTAAGGCAGGGCATTGTAACTGGTTGCAGAGCATACATAAATTCAAAATGTCTTCAGAATAAGAATCGATTACACGACTTAGTAATGCACTAAAGTGTCTATACGGAGATAAGAAAAGTAAATTCTAAAAATTAAAAGCACTTCGAAAACGAGTATTCCATTGAAATGTACACTTTCCAATACCCTGAGGTATCGGATGCGATGCGTGAAATAAAATACACATCGGCGAACGTGAATTTTGCACCAATTCCCTTCAAATGTTGCTAAGGCATTCATATCAAATAAAATTTTCGTGTTAATACGATCTGTATTTACGTGAAAATTGTATTTTATATGAATGTGTAAACGGATATTTGATCTATAATAGCAGAAAGCTAATAATTCTCATTTAGATTTGCTATTAAATTTCAAATGCAAGCAAAATATTATTCAATGTTTTGATGAAATTGACGACCCATTTGGTGTGATAGTTGAGACGTCGGCTAGACACATTTGTGTGTATGAACATGTATGTTTGTAATGGTCTGAGTCTTTCTATAAAACGTATGTATGTATTTATGAAAAAATATATAAGTATGTGTTTCAGTTCTTTATGACTAATATTACAGGCTTAATGCTTACTTTGGGATAAGGTAGCCCTGTCTAAATATCTAAGAATATTTATTTATTTAGAATTATATACATACATTACACACGTTCATAGAAGTAGCACAAACGAATGTAATAAAGGTGGACAGTAATAATACAACTGTATTAATAAAATGCAGCATACGAGTATAAAGTCTACAAATCTGAGTAGGTCCAGAGAGAATACTAACTTGAAAGCTTTAATCAAAAGTTACGATCAAATAGCAAATGTACCTGATTTTGTCAATTGTGCCCTTTCATAAATGCGACGCATCACAAAGTGGCTTCATTTTGTTTGGAAATTTACGGTTATTGTTCATAACAGTATTATTCAGACTGTTCAGATTTATTTTTTACTGCATAAAATCCCATTCAAAATAAACTTAGTTGACCCTTTTATGTATGTTTTAAAAAACTATATATTTTTGGTTGTATTATTTTTTAGGGCTGTTCTGGAGGCTTTGCAGCGATGCGGTATCGACTAACGATATATCGAGGTGATGAAGTGTCTCTCCAACGCAGCGACGATGACCGTTCAGATCCAAGACCAGCGGACAAGACCCATCCAATTGCGTCGTGGTGTGAGATAGGGGGATGTTATATTCCCGAAACTGTTCACAAACGCATTGGAGGATGTCTTCAAGACCCTGAACTGGTCTGAACGAGGCATCAACGTCAATGGAGACACGTTATTTCTCATCTTCGTTTGCTGACGATATTGTCATCGTGGCAGAGTCATCGGAAGAGCTTGCGGAGATGCTGAACAGTCTTAATGAATCTTCCCGACGAGTTGGGCTTGGCATGAATTTGGACAAGACGAAAGTCATGTTCAACAGTAGTGTCATGCCACAACTGATATGTTTCGATGGCGTCCGTCTTGAGGTTGTGCAGGAGTATATCTACCTGGGCCAAACCATCCAACTTGGCCGGCATAACTTCGAGAGGGAGGCTAGTAGGAGGATTCAGTTGGGCTGGGCGGCATTCGGTAAGCTACGTCATGTCCTAACGTCAACTATTCCGCAATGCTTAAAGACGAAAGTCTTTGAGCAATGCGTCCTACCCGTACTAACATACGCAGCTGAGACATGGACACTGACTGCGGGATTGGTTCACAAGTTCAAAGTCACTCAACGCGCAATGGAACGAGCTATGCTAGGAGTCTCTCTTAGGGATAAGATTAGAAATGATGTAAGTCGTAAGAGAACTAAAGTTACCGATACAGCCCGCCGGATCAGCAAGTTGAAATGGCAGTGGGCTGGTCACGTATGTCGTAGAACCGATGGCCGTTGGAGCAGACGAGTTCTGGAGTGGAGACCGCGTCTTGGCAAGCGTAGGACGCCCTTCGGCCCGATGGACCGACGACTTGCGAAAGGTCGCTGGTGGAAGCTGGATGAGAAAGGCGGAGGACCGGGATGTATGGCGCAAAATGGGGGAGACCCAGACCCATGTCCAGCAATGGATGTAAGCAAGCAAGTGGACTGCAATAGGTTCAGAGAGAGAGAGAGAGAGATTGTTTTTGATTGGCCCCGAGCGTCAACTGTGAACGAGTGCAGTAATTAATAAGTCCGCTAATATACAAATGGTTCCGAGTTTCATCTCTATGGAGTCAAAAATTTGTATCCATGGACACGTGTCCATCACATCGTTGTTATTTAATATGTATTTACTAGATGGCAGACTAGGTATTAAGTGGTCTAGGTAGGTACCATCACAATGCCCGTCGTTATCACGTTAACAAGGAGTGTTTCACAATTTTATGTTTCAGTTTGAGGGCACTGTACCTTGTAAAATTAACGGGTATAAGATACCTAACATGTGTTGTTTCGGGTGTCCGATATATAATAACTGATAAATAATGACGACCTACAGTTACTAATTCCCTCCAACACTACATATGTCATGTGCAGGTGTATAACTTACCTCCAGGTGTGCGAAGAGGCCGTTCCGTTTGCTGAAAAACATTTCGAAAATCGAAAGAAAGTATATTAGTATGCTAGTACGTTGTTAAGCTACCCTACTAGGTGCAAGCAGTTTAGTATGGGGAGTTTAGATGGCTGAAATTCTGATAGGTATACAAATATATAAAATAGTGCACGAGTTGCAATCGCTCTATAAGGTATGGTCTGGGTGTAGTTAGCAAAACTGTCGTCTGGCACTAATAACACTGGGAATCGATTCTCTAGTTCACTTTAATAAAGCGCAGGAGTTATAGTGCACAGTGTGCGGTTTGTGTTGGCAGTAACCCATTTAAAACCCTTCGGAGCATTCCAGCTAATCGGCACTAATTCCCTTAGCTTGTTTTAATCTGCCAATAGATTCTAGCTTTGCGATGTTCCAATCTCATTCAATTGCCCATTGCGATCAATTTTTGACTGTGACTTTGACTGCAGAGATAGGGTTTTCCTTTGCTTTAAAATTCAGTAAAATAGTTCCAAGTTTACCAGAGGTAGTGGTTATAACAACATCTGAAATGTCTGCGGAATGTAATACTATATATTGCCTACAGAATTCGTTACCTACATAATATAAAAATTGCCAGTTTTGGTACTTAACCCTTATGAGTTCATATATCTATAAGCGCCTCACATTCCTCTGCCCGACGCAGCCTTCACAAACGCATGAGATGATTTTACTACTTGCAGGGTAAGGTTGGATTAGACTGAAGTTTCGAAATTAGGGTTTCAATATGTTGCTCTATACAACCCAATTATTATATTCCGTAAACTAGGTTGTTTTTTTTTTGTTAACAGTAAAACCCACCAAGCCGTGAGTACAACAAACACTATTGTAACATTTGTTACCAAAGCGTTCGTAGTCCAGAGTAGAGGTAGTTCGACGTGTCAGACACAAGCGCAATGGAAGTTCCGCTTGACGGGGACGATAATGTGCTGCATATTGCAGAATTAACTTGCAAACGACGGTGACAACGTCGACTGCTTTAGGTGTCAACAGTTTGAGTCTCCAAGCCAGACTGTGTGATAAGGAATGTGCTGTGCTTTTCTTATGTTTAGACACAAAATGAATATTTGTGATTGTTCATTTAAAAATTTCAATATGACACAAATGAAACAAACAGAAAATAAAACAATGTAAAATTACGTTGTGTCTCGATGTTTTCTATCTATATATGCATTTGATTATTATTTTAAGTTTTAACTAATGAAATACATATTCCATATGGAAATAATATTTTTGAAAAACACTACCTAAAGACATGGAGGTACTTACACCGATTTATGTACGCGCTTTTGTGATTAAAGTGAAATGGTCAATGTAACGTAACGCAGCACATGTTTTTTGGTTTGATACACTTACTTCATTCCTTACTTTCGGGCTTCTTCTAACTAAAATTTCATCCAAGTACAATAAATGTTAAAAAAAAGAGTTTAAAAGTATTTTGATTCGTTGTTTAGTAACCCATACTACAGCTTTCAAGCTGGTGCCCTACTACAGCCTTATTTTGGGGCTAGATGGCGCTGTGTGAATGTCAATGGATGTTTATTTATATACATATGTCATTTGTGTACGCCAATTAATACTCTCATTTCGTTTGATAGTGTGTAAAAAATAGTTTTTGTCATTTGGAAATTACAGTGATTCAAAGTCAATTAAAAAGAGAATCAACAAACTCGACAATGTACTGTTGCAATTAAAACTTATTATGGTTCGAGAATGAAGAAATGTTAATTAATAAGAAATTAAGAAAGCTTTACAAGTAAAGGCGAATGAAAAACTCAAAGCTAGAAGTAGTTCTTAAGTTGACCGGGGGCAAAGCAATTATTGGGAAACTAACTGATCTAATTTAATTGGCTGCCTTCTAACCGGAGCGTATGATCTCAAGTTTTCAATTTATTTATATGTGTTTGAGACGAATTTCGTCGTGTGAATATGATATAAATTATCAAAATAAATATTTAGATTTCTTAAGATGAATCAATCCATCCGCACTGGGCGAGCGTGGACGACTAAGGCCTATACACCCTATACGGATATGCTCGAGTCCCTCAGTGGGGACGTGTAATGAGCTGATGATGATTAATATAAATTTAAACTGGGCGAACTGTCTCCTGACGGCTAGATATTTTTGGATCCCGCTATAGACCCTCGATATCGCCTTTTCTCCCGAAAGGTACAAACAGTTTTTTTTAGTCTAATGCAGGCTTCGCTGACTTAAAAGTAAAAAAGATTTCTGGCAATCTTGCCCACACCATGGGGTAACGGTCCTTTAACATTTTGAACGCCGGGATTCCAGACACAATGGAAAATCTTTTGTGTCTGGCGATTTAAGGCGTCATTGGCGGTTAAAGGGTTAATAATGAGGGGTCATTAGACGTTATGATAATGGTATAAAATATATTACTTTACAGCATTACTTGTTAGAAATGACCCTGGTAACGATACTTAAATCTTGGTCGCCGCAACATCAACTGCTAACGATAATTAAAAACTAAACAACATTTCAAATCGACAACTGTAGTTCCTTCTCCTCTCTATTCACGTAATATCGTTGCTAGGCCGTTTTCCGTCGTAAACATAATAGATTCCTAACCCTATTCACAAAACCTTCTTCCATTTTTGTTATTATTAATTATTTGACACTTTCGTCTTATAAAAAAGTGAAATATAATTTAAGTATTTCATCATCATCATCAGCTCATTACACGTCTCCACCGAGGGGCACAAGTCTACGCGTAAAGGGTGTATATAGGCCTCAGTCATCCATTGGCCGTCTGCAAGCACAATCTTTGAATCTATTCGCATGCGTGCGCAGGTTTTCTCGCGATATTTTCCTTCAGCGTAAAATGTCGGATAGCATTCATTTATAATTTCGATAAGATATGTGTGAATATTTTATGTTTAGTAAAACAAAAAAACAATTTAATTTATAGATAGATAACAATAAAGATTTTTTTTAACTGTGAGGCAAAAATTTAGGTTTAGGAAATTCTACCTTTATTTACCTAATCTTACAAAGAATTTCAAAGAAAACTAGATATATATACATATATATACCTCTCTGCCTACCCTTCTGGGACCAAGGCGTGAGCTTTATTTATTTTTTATTTATATATATATAGTAACCACTATTGGACACAGGTCTCCCTTATTTTGCGCCAGATATCCCAGTCCTTCGCTTTGGAAATATTATATAATAATTAATAATATCATCGTTAGCTCATTAAACGTACCCGTAAAAGTTGTAGGTATGTATAAGTTGATATCAATTGATTTTTTAAGCTTTTATAAATACCTAATGGTATAAAACCACTACAAAACCAACATCTTCATTTCTTTTATACTAAGTAGTAGAGCTGATGGGGCCGGCTTAGTACCTCTTTTGTAAGTTCGGACAGATATAAACATGCAAAGCCTATATAGACACGGTGAAGACCCAATTTCGTACCTGAGTGGCCTAGTTATGAGAACAAAGCCTCATTGTAATTATATCCATATGAATAGATTTAACTAAATACCAACAACACAAAGGGTAACACTTAATTAGAGACGATTAGAAGTCCTTTGTGAGTCAGCTTAGCCTTTTCAGTATAATGAAGCAAAAGTATTACTATTATAGCCATTTCAAACTGGTGGTATTTAATTTAATTTCATTGAACATTATACATTCTGATAGCTTAGAGGTGTTTTTGCCGAAATTTCACTGATCGTCGACATGCTTTTAGAGTAATCTGAAGAGCTTCCAAAGAAGCTCAATAGTCTTAAAGAAACTTGTCTATGTTTCTGCTCAACTAAATATTTAGATAAATTCCAAAGGAAAAGATACTCAGAGAAAAACTTATAATTTCATCAATATACACACGTCATAATGATTTTCACCAGCTCATTCAAAGTTGCCCACTGAGGGGCACTGACCTACCCTTACCCGGGTGTATAAGCTTTAGTCGTCCACGCGGTCCAGTGCTGATTGGCCGAATTCACACAGAACTGAATATTTGTTATTGTTATTAAGATTTACTTATAGAAATTATATACTGAAAAATTATTTACATTTACAAATGTTAGAAACAGTATTTAGCACACATTAATTATAAGGCCCGATAAAATGAGCACCAAGCCAGTTAGGTACAACCAACACTTTTTTTAAAACATTCCTTGAGAATTCGGCTCTAACTGAAGATGGTTATTAAGAAATAGGAGTAAAAGCTTATACACAGATAATAAGAATTAATAAGCTGCGATAAATAGAAATCTTATTTTTTTCAGCGAACAAAAATGGTTGATTTAAAACGTGTAATGAACGCCTAGCTTGTTACGAGTAGTCAGGCCATACCTAATCCCCCCTAGACCGGTGAAGTTTATGAGGTCACTATACAGTAATAGGCTTGTTGAACACGCCACGGAGGCTGTTAACAGTCAGTAATAAAGCGTCGGTGGTCAGTGTACACTGACCGTGAGGTTCAATAAAGGGTTTTATTATAAAACATTAAACTTGACAACTTATTCTGCAGTAAAGTGGCATGAAGACTGTTTTTGTTTATTTACAGCAAAACTATGATTATTTTAAAAGATTAAATGGGCGGAGACCTTTTATTATTATTTTTTCACAGCAAATATGGTTGAAACATTGTAGTTAAAACTTAAGTGTAATAAGAATAATAATGGAATAGGAAAAATTCTCGTGTTAGTATCAAAATTTTGCAGTTTAACTTCAAAATGTGAAAGTACTTTTTTTGAAATCTATAGTAACAAAACGTACATATTTTATCATTTATTTGTACCACATTGAAATCAAGATAATCATTGTCATCAATCATCACCATCTATTGTGATCGTGCATGAACGGTACTACCACAGACATCGGAATATACAATGAAATCTGTGGGTACTACCTAGTACGACCACGGTGTTAAGAATAATGTTCAATGCTAGAACACTATAGATTAAAAAATACATCTGTCAACTATTCCCATGTTTTTCCACACAATCTTTCGTCTAACGTAATACGCATTCCAATTATGTAAATGTTTATAAAACTTGAATAAAATAAAAAAAAAATCAGTTATAACTCTTTAATTATAATCAAAAACATAACATCAAAACACGGCCTATAAAGTTATAACACCAATAATATAAGAGATTTTTTTTAAAACCTAGAGTACAAAAAAGTACATAATTATTTATTCATGAATATCGTTGTCGTGCTTGGCATCATCACACTGATGGAAACTGAAATATGAAAAATACAATCCTGCCTTACTTTTTATCACATACTTGTACCTTATTTAATCAGCATGTGTTAGTAAATTATATATATATAACTATGATAAAAAATATAAGTAACAACGACTTCGAATTTAAAACAAGTGAATATAAAATAATATCCTATCCCTGTCAAACTGAAACATTTTCAAAGCTAAATATTATAAATATCTTATTCCAAATTTTAATCCATAAATGGGCTTGAATTGTATTTTGATATATTCTTCGAACACCTGCGATGGAAATATAACACGCAACGATTAATAAGCGTTACTTATTTTCTTGAGGAAAATGTTTTTGTAATATTATGAGAGGCCTCGATGTCAGATCATTTTAAATTACGGCCTGTGAACTCAATATTTTGATCCAGATGTTAAGGAATAAATGCTTATTTAATCGTAATATATTTTTTATATTGCTGTTGCGGCAATACATTTTTGGATAAATTTGATCAAAGCATCGTATCTTACACTGAAGGTAAGAAACGCCGGACGACACTCAAATTCCTGAGTTTTTGCGTACGTAGAACTTTGCTTACGAGTTCTAGGAATCTAGATCGGTTTCCAACAAACTTTGTGTAGTATACTAGTTAGTATAGTAGTACTACTGGTTGGGCTGTAAATTTTTAAAGTATTTCTTATATTTTCATCAAATTTTATATAATGTTAAGAGATTAACGACTAAAGGTAAATATGCAGTAAAATAATCTTTAATATTTTAACGAAATTTGTATTAGTTTTATTTTATGCGCCGTGTGTGGGCTGCGAAAACCGTAAAGTTCACATATGTATTTTTTCCTTATTTGTTATGTATGATGTATATGTTGTTTACCGCCTGCGCATGAGGATCCGTTGGAGGCAGAAATGGCTCATCACTGGGTGCGCACTTATAACATAAAAAAATACAAAAAAGTGTACAGGATGGTCCGGACGTTCACTGATGTTAAGTGATACGCCAGACCATGACAGAGCGACATTAAAGACAAATGATAGACAGTTATTATTCTCCATCAATGCCGCTCTGCGCCCGTCATCCGAGACAACAGATGTTAGGTCTCTTATACCCGGTCATTTCACTAGCTACAGTGCCTCATCCCGAAAACAAAAGAGCATAACACTCCTGTTTCACGGATGATATCTGACACTGCGGTGGTACCTACCTAGACGACTTTCATTCCATTATTCAATTCATTTTTTTGTCAAGACGTAAGTAGGCAAGAAACAATTTATGAAATCAATTGGCTTAGCATTAATTATACTGTCGTCAAGCATATTTTTGTTCTTCTTATGAAAATAAGTTAAGTGTTTTGGGAGAGCCCAATTTTCGGGACAGAACGTTTGAGTGTTTCGTGCGATGCGACTTCCCTTACCTTTACCATTGTGTGTTATTTTCTTTAGAGTCGAGTGGATGACTCTTTTATTATCCAAAATACTACCTCGATTCCAACGTCCTTCTCAGGGCACTTGTCACAAAGGATCGTGAAATCAAGCACCCAAATAAAAGTGAATGCTCTTCTCGATTATTATTTAATGTGTTTTATGTGAACAAGTCGATCGAGGATATTTCATGTTCTCGCTTGGATAATGGCATCGAATTATTCTTAATCCTCAAGAAAATATGACAAGGCTTAAATAAATTTCTTAATTAATGTTATATATATGGATGAGATTAAATCTTGTTATAAATAAATATCCACAAATATAAACATTTCGCCATTCCGTATACATACACAATTTTTTTGTCTAGTGTTTGATGATAACTATTAGAGTTTGATGATGAATCTATAAGGGTTGGTTTTTTGCCATTTGGCTACGAAACCCTTAAAACGACGAAAACTTCGAGAAAAGGTAGGTTCATGTCTTGGTGCATTGGGGCAGATTAACTGTACGCTTATAAGCCTCCTAAAACATAAAAATCATGTTTTAAATTGAGCATACTTCTTGAGAAACGATGCGTAATAGGTACTATACGATGTAGCAATTAGATCACGTTATTGTGTTTAGTCCCACAAGGTAAGAAGCAATTAGTTCTTTGTTTGCATTACAAAGGTAGTATTAAGAGCGGTCGTACTCAACGGAGACCTTATATACTTTTATATGATAGCTACTTAGGTATGTATACATACAAAAGGGTACGTGAGGGGAGTGGAGGGGTTGGGGCTTTAGCTCGATTCTCCGAAATATAATATAACGGTTTCGATATAACTAAATGCAGTCAACTGTTATTTATATTATCCCTTCAACATAAATTTAACTTTGTTTGCTTACAATTTTCAAAATCATTTGGTTGGGGCGGATTCCGCTCAATGAGTTTACTAAAATGTAAACTAAAAGCTAATATTTTGGGATACTTACGCTTTGTGGTTTTAAATGGGATGGTGGTATGCGCCTGAACGCGCGATTTCCTTACTAGTTTTTGCGCGCGACTTTGTCCGCGTGGACTTTGGTCTAATATTTACTTTGACCCGCTACTTCGTTTACGTTGGTGATTTTTAAACTGCGATATATCCTAAGATATTTTTGAATCGAATGATGTACAAGGTTCCTTTGCTTGAAAGTAAATATTTGATTATTCATGTATTTATGTGGATTAGGAATAATGTTTATGAAGACACCGTCGCGAATAATGCATTATATCAAGAACAAATTTAAAAAGGTAATTGTTAGCTAATCTCAGAAGATAAATACATATAAGAATGGTTTTTTAATTTCAAAGGGGCAATACACAACTTTTGCAAAACTTTAACAGAGACGAAGACATTCATACAGCGCCATCTAGTAATTACAAATTCTAAATAAAATTTTGCTGTTGTGAAGCCGTGGTCTAGCTAAGGTAATTTACTTTTATTATTATGTTATTTGCACCCTTATTGGAATTAATGTCAGATGTTTCCCGTGGCATAAGGCAATAAAAGAGGAAGATTGCTTGTTAAATGTGTTTGGCTTTCCTTATTGCGATTTTCACATTGCCTACATAATGAACTTCATATCATAACTTAGGAACTGATTAATCGGAGGGAAATCAAACGTATCGTTAAAATTTCGTTAACATATTTTAATTAGCAATATAATTCATATAGTGTTATTATATAGCAATGTAATTCATATTATGTTATATAATATAATTCATAAAACTAAGGATTATTAAGATTATTTTGTTAACTATTTGTTAATTTTTATTGCGAATCTTTTTATGCTGCGATTCCAATTTTATGCATCTTCACTTACTCTTAGTTTTACTCGAAGAAGGACGTGGTAAAATCAAGTAAAATCATTAGAAAATTTAGAAAGTACTGTAATTGTTTCCTTACCAAACCAAACGATACCAAACAAACCCAAGTTAAACCAACAAAGCTAATAAGAACATTGCCTTTATTAGCACCAAAATACGCATACCCATGTCAAGTCGGAGCAGACGAGGGTGTGCATTCATTTGAATCGAAAGCAGTCATACGCTGCCAAAATCTGTTTGATTTCATTTAAATATCGCACCTGCATTTACACTCTAAAAATAGCTGAGTAATTTTTGGATATCGTGTCTTCATATTCTTTTGTAACGATCAGTAGATATGTCTTTGTTGTTAAAATTTCAATAAATTTTGACTATTTTAAAATGAAAGTAGGACTCTGACTGTAATATGTCAGTTTTACCGAAACCGACGTTTTCATGACCTTGTTATTGCTTGTTTCAAGTTATAAATTGAATAATTGGTAGAAAACGGGAGGAACATAAGCTAGCTTTCGTTTCGGTCGAAACATAAGTTAGCTTTAAGGTGACGGGCCACTTAAACTTCAGACATTGATTTTAAAAAGCAATTTTGTAAACGAAATATAAATAAATGTTCTCAATAACTAAACATCAAAGGGATGACTGACTGGAGGTCCCCACAAATCCCAAGTCAATACTCTGGTTCGTAGAATATGAAAATGTATCTTTTATTTCTTTATAATGACTAAGGTGAAAATCTCTAAGGAATATTTGGATTTCTATATTTGAAATAGAAATAATAAAGATGGTTTTATATTCCAATTGGTCTGAAATAGTGAAATTATCTGCTATTGTAAAGTTATAGCATAAACTTATGTAACCACTTATATTTGCGACGCTTATCATAAAAACTGAAAATAAAGTCCTGATGTGTTAAGTTATTTCATATCACTGGATCCTTGCAATTATAATCAAATAGTATACTGAGAGCAATAGCTCTAATAAGATCATTGTGTTCAGTTGTGGTAATGTTACGAATGATCTAACACCGACCCACATCACTCTTACGGCTACTGGCGAATACATTTGAATCGGAATTAAGCCTTAACCTACCCTATAAAGAATTCCTTTTGATTTCTTTTGCTACAGTTACAGTGATGCGATGGATTAGGAGGTTTGTTGTATTATGTGAGCGGATTAAGAAATAAAACGTGTTTTTCAAATCAATATATTACCTTCTGAATGAACAAATAATTTTGTTTATAAAAAAGTGCAAAATATTATGATCTAGTGCCAAATGAATGAACCCAAAGTGCTAATAGAAATCACAGGAGGGTAGTGCCCTTCGGTAAGTGCAAGCCAGAACTGTTTGGATTTGGTGAACGAAGAATGGATAGGTCGCAATTTGCCTGGTATTTTATATTATTTTGTAAAGATTTAACGGTGAAGGCTGAACACATCTAACGACAGAGTTCTGTTTTTTTTTTTTTGCATGGGTGAGTAAACGATTTCCGAAACATGTTCTAAATAAGAATATGGTTGTGAAATGTCACTCAGTAACAGGTCTGAAACTCAATCAATGTGATTCTCTGCATTTTCTGTGAGTTCAAGAAGAGTTCCCTTTTAATATTAATAAGGTGGAAGTCGTAAATCAGTCGAGAAACGAAAACTGTTCCGCGTATTAGGTCTCCTACATGTTACGTAAGTGTTTTTACGTGTACAAGTTCTACAGCGATAGAGTCACGACACGAGCCGTCTCAGATCGGGTTTCCAATTTATTATGAAAAAGAGTATGTAAATCACAAGTATTGAAATTTCAAATTATCCTAAAATTACCACTTCTATGTCTTAAGTAATGCTAAAATCATACTAACAATTGGATTGATTTATTATTTTAGAATTTCTCTGAACGAAATATGAATATTCCTATTGTCTAGTAGAAGAGTAATAGGATATTCATTATTAAATAAGTAACTCATACCTCTTGTTTCATCATCATCTCAGCTCATGTTTAGTATAGGCCTTAGCCGCCCACGCGGGCTTAGTGCGTATTGGCCGACTTTGAGTCTCTTTTAGGCGTGCGCAGGTTTCCTCACAATGTTTTCCTTAACGTAAAGGCGTCGAGTAAACGTACACGTCCTTTCTTATAAATCATACAAAAATATTTAGCTCCACCAACAAACTGTAAGTAACAATTTGCATTATGCGTTACTAGCAATTTAAATAACGTTAATTTAATTTACATACTAGCCAGCACTAAATTACAACACTGCGGTCACCCAGAGCATACATATCACGACAAACGCAATCGTACATCTTGGTTAGGTACAACACAATCAAACGCAGAAAATTATTTAGAAACGATGTTGTGAGGAAAATAATTTGCTGGAACCAAAACGATTATGCGCGCCATCTGCTAACTTTCGCAATTTGAATCTGGAGCATTTATTAAACTGACGCCATTGTTCGTTTGATTTCTACGAATCGGAAGACTGGCTATTCCTTCGAGATTAGGGCCGGCTGCACTTGTGCGTTAATATTAACGGCTGATTTGCGCGGACCAATAAATCTCACGGGGTCGGTTACGACGCCAATATGTTTTCTTTCTATATTACAAGTTATGGATTTCACTGAGGTAGCTTTTCTTATTAATTCGGTATTTTCCACCACCCGCACTAAAATACCGAACCATATTTTTATAAGAGCGCACCTTTTTTATGCGTTTCATTGATCACTTTTGTTCATTTGCAATATTGTATTTTTAAATACATTAAAACCAATTAACATGAAGTCAATCGATGATAGTGTGTAGTTACGTCACATATCACTTATCTCATACAAAATATATGGAAACATTCCTTTTTGACAGTTCAAAAAAAAGTATGTCAACGATCAGTGGTGTCATGTACCGAATTTTACTGTTGGAAGTCTGTAACTCACTTTTACCGAATACGATGTAATAATTAGTTGTATATTGTTTTAATAGGAAACTATTGAAACAATATACAACTCAAGTGAGCGTCGGTGGCTCAATGGTGTGGACTGTCGCCTTCCTACCAGGAGGGCTGAGGTTCAAATCCCGACACGTACCAATGTGTTTTCGAATTTTGAAAAAATATATGTACGTTATCCGACGCTCTTACGGTGAAGGAAAACATCGTGAGGAAACCTTCATGCACGCCTGCGAAGAGATTCGAAGGTTGTGTGTGAAGTCGTCCAATCCGCACTGGGCCCGCGTGGACGACTAAGGCCTAATCACCCTATACGGGTAGGCTCGTGCCCCTCGGTGGGGACGTTTAATGAGCTGATGATGATGATGATGATGACAACTCAAGTTCCCTGTTGCGATCGTCCGTTACGGTGCCCGTCTTATACAATTTTAGAGAATGATGTGTCCATAATGTTGAAGTCCATCTTTTGTTTCTTGGTTAAATTACTGACTTACTTATATTTCTATGTCCCTGCCACAGTACACATAGGTGTATGTGCACTCTTTAATAAACTATTAATATAGAATTAAAAGTTTATTATTTCTTACCGTGGATTAAATCTTACTCGTAGTTTAATTTTATATCTGGAACACTTTATGTGATAACAAGATTTAATACATCCCATAATTGGCTTTTATTTTTTTTACATGATGATTATGATGGACCATGGATGGACCCTCGATTTTCTGAAGTAGCTTCCAGTGCAAGACCAACCTATAAAAAGGAGGGGAAAACGGAATGCGAAGCGTAGAAACTAGTTCAGTTTAACACTCTTACTCGTAAAACACAAATATTCACCACAACCGCACATTGTGACCTCACTATTCCCAATGCACCGCTTATGGTAAGTGTATTGGCCTCCTCGGTGTTGACATATCCGATGACATGCAATTCTATTGACATTTGAACATTATGATCAAGCTATCAAGCAAAATATGGTTTGGGTTGTCCTAAATAAAGTAAAGTGCTACTTTACTTCGAAGCAATGACTGCCATTACATAAATTGCTAGTACGGCAATACTATCTGAATAACTATCTGAAATCTACTATATGAAGTACAGTATCCATGTTATAGAAAATACAATTTTATTGAATAAAAATAATTGCTATGACAGAATAACTAGGGTTGTGGATCTACCACTTTCACTCAGTCATACACCGTCACCATATAGTCATACCAGTGTTTCTTTCATGCTGTTTGTATCTGAACTGGATATGAAATACGTTAACTCATTTTGTTATTATTACTGCTGTAATTTTTAAGCAGACGCATTCTGTTAATAGCTTCAATTGTTCATTAGATTTAAAGACTAAAGCTAAAGCTGTGAGAATTGCTGACGATCCCAAACTTGCATGAGGTAATAAAACTTGAGAGCTGAGAAGGCATTGCCCTTTTATGTACGTTCTAACGTTTTATAATGAATTCTGTTCCTGACATGATGCCGTCAGCTTTCAATTGTTATTGGATCGTTAGCCTCAAAAGGTGTATAGATTAGTGGTTCCTCCCTTCTCGAGATAATTTAAAATAATATCCTCCCAAAACTTGATCAGAAAATACAGTTTAATGCGAAGACTTCTTTAGTTATTTATGAAGTGGGAATATTTTCGAATACTGTATCCGCTTGGGGGAGCGATAAGGATTATGTTGGACGAATAACGACTAAGCCCGTGGGTCTGTAGCTGTTATAATAATATTAAATAATAAATACAACCTCTCCACCACCCACGAACCAAAGCTTTGGATTACAGACTCTTTCGTTTATAGAGTGTAATATGTGCCATAGTATGTATGTATTTAGTGGGCCTATTGGTTTAATATCTTGTTTTGCTTTTTACTTGCTAACATGTGTATCGATTTTGTGAACTTTTCTTCTCTGAGCAATTATTTTTTGACAAATGTTTATTTAATTTACTTATCAAGGACCGATGGAATCATTCCATTGTTTTATTGTGGTACACAAAATTTATATTTCCGACATTAGGTAATTAATGTTTGCTGTAGGTACCCTATTATTATGTAAAGCCATCAATCATTAGTGAAAATCACTTTAGTAAGTAATCAAAATGGAAGTAAAACCCATACCGTGCTAGAAAATACCTGCTTTCCTCCTAAAAGGAAAGACAGTAATATTAGATATCTTTTCCAGTCGTCCTAGATGCTGGCAGCCTTAGTGTAGTATAATGTCGCTGTGAACTAAGTTTATATTGAATAAGCGAAAATAATCAAATGTATTTTTAATGTTTCCTATTGTTAATGTGTTTTTGGCTTCATTTAATATTATAATGTATCCTATTGTTCTATTTAGTATTATAAGTATTTACTTAAACTCGGCTTTAAATAAAAGCCGTTACCATATAAACCTGAAAATGATAAATCAATATAAGCCATGCATATTCTCCCTTTCATCCATAACCTCCACAGACTTCTCTTATCTTCAATATTGTTAAGGCAGAAACCGACACGTGCCTCGCACTTTGATACGCTCACCAAAGTGGCACTTGCATGTTGACAGACAAGGCACACTCAAGTAATACGTCTACAGTATGTCGGGTCTTAGTGAAGTGTTCTCGAGCTGCGTTATTGTAACGGTTTTTCCTGAACCGTAATAAAACGTTTCACATGTCGGCCGCAGTCCCGGCGACCGCGTGCGGTCGGCGTAGAGCTAAATTGATGGGTCACTCCATCGCCAATGTAATGGTCCTTCAAAACGAACGACCCCTGGCCAGTAAGTGAAATTCACGTTTGATTAACTTTTACTAGAGGCTGGTGTTTTAGCGAAAGTGCTGCAAGTCGGGCGCCAATAACAAAGACATGTTTACTGCTTTTCCCTAACCTGTGCTTAATCGAAATGTGTTTACAGTGTTACGCGATGTTTGCTTGTTGTATTGCGTAAATCATATTGCTGTCGAATGATGGAATCACTTTTTGTATTGTTTGAAAGCAGTGAATACTAGCAAGTTTTGTTATTAAATTAACTCATTTCGTGGCTGTAAATTTTATATCCTGAAGGATAACCATCAATGATATCATATAAGTTGCCCCCAATCACATTAAGTGTCTAAATTCTTCATCCATCTATTGCCTGGAAGAGATTGCCATATGCAATAAGGAAGCCCATTGTACTTTATTTATTTTTATGTAGTAATGTACATTTAAAGTGTAAAAATAAGAATTCAATAAATAAAATATATAAAAGCAATAACATTATATGTATGGTGGAAAGGCTTCGACCAATGCTCATTTCTATTGGAAGGAATATAATTATATTCTAATAATAAATTATATCCTATGATGCTATACGTCTAAGAACATCTACGTATTTTTCTTAATAAAAACACATTAAATTTAATGAAAAAACACCCACCCTAATCAAAAAATATGTTAATAATGTTTGAAATATTAATTAATTGCACTTCTGAAATGCCCGCACAAAAGCTTTCGGGCAAAAGTGTGTTCCGTATAGTCTGTAACCTCACGACGAGCTTGCGTCCGTGAATCACAATGATTGCGAGACCCTGCTGTGAGACCGGCTATTGCGAACACGTACATAACAGTCTTTAGTTTCTTTATTGTCTTGTTTATTATAGCTTTTTCTTTAACAAACACACTTTATGCCAAGACTCTATTAACCATCAACTGTGCAATTTCATTTCCATTATCATGTCAAAGGTATAACTCCCCCAACCCCCCTAGAGCTTCTTTAAGGAAAACTGTCTTCAGCTCCAATTCCTGATTGCTAGGTTCATTCAGCTACTCGGGGATTGTAGTGATATTGTAAATATTCACCATGATTCACCAACCAAGCTGTGCAGTTTTGTCAAAAACGCATGGAATGGTCCATGAGTTAGTACATAATACGTTAGACAATATATTCTTGTATCTTAAAGAAAATTATTCTATAGAATGTTATTAATGGCAATAGTAATTAAACTAGTGTACGTTTTTATTTTCTGAACTGAAGTTTATGTGTTCGTGAACCACAGACATCCGAATATACTATTAGACTGGACGAGCCGCCAAGTTTATAGGCAGTCCCAGTGTCGCAATTTCTTTTCGGTTCCTACCTGTGAAAAGTTATTCTATTACTTGGTAAATTTACTGATTCATTACGATGATGGCATGTTACAATTGCACAGGATGGCATTTTGGAAAAAAAACGGTAATTTCTTCTAATATTCGTGCGTCTTGACTCGTCTCACAGAGCGTAAACTGGCAGCCAGTGTATGCTCGTTGAGCTTACATTTGTCGCACTTTAAATGCGGCTCGTCCCATCTCTTGTATTGGGAAATCTGTGTCGTGAACGTTGGTAAACCTGATAATGAAAATAAAATAAAGTCTTAAAAGCGGTAAGACACCAGGAGCGATCTTATTGTTCATCAATTTGACTACCGACTTGAAAAGAACAATAAGAATTTAAATTTGAATGCCATATTGGAATATGAAGTATCTGAGCTGCATAGATTTTTCCGCTAGTGTGTTTTGGTTACAAGGTGGTTAACACATTTTCTTTAAGTTTTTACTTTTCTTTTTACGTGTTGAAACTCTCAGGGTCTGATAATAAAGACACAATAAGAAACTATTTCGACTGGTCTGAATCTCGATCGATCGATCTGATCTATAGATGCCTGCCGTACGTAATATTTTAACAGAAAATGTCAACTAAGTAATCACTGCTTTTATGATACGTGCGTTCTTAGCTATGCTAGCTTACACGACGTCATCTCCATTTACGGATTAAATAGGTACAAGAGTGATTGGTCAACTACATAACAGAAAATGTTGATAAATGTAGTTGCTACAATTCTCAATCAAACCAAATGCTAAAAGTAATTCAGTTATACTCCTACTTTAAGATAAATTCAAAACAAACACGCCCGTCAATTGAAAAAATAAATATCGATACCCAGTCTTGATGAAAACAAATGAATAATGCGTGGCGTGGTATTCTTTTGTACAAATATTTTTAAATCAAGCGTTTTGGATAGCCAAACATTAGAGAGTAAATGTTAATCTATAGTCGTCCTCGCTAAATATAGATTGAGTTCGTTCGGACGGCATCGTTAGTAAATTGTTAACGCAATGTTTCATCAAAGGTAAATATGGGAAACAAAAAATGCTGTCCTCCCGAATGGTTTGTTAGTGCTGTTTGTGTTTAATTAACTTTATGAGGATGAATTGATGTGAAAGATCAATGAATAAAAGGAATGGGCATTCACGACGCTTTCAGCATATTTACACTACGTCCTTTTGTTCGTATTCAGCAGTAACTGAAAGTCAGTGATCAAACCAAGAGAATATTTATTTTTGAAATGTTGTTGTATTGTAAAATACGTAGTAATATATGCCATTCAATTAACTAGTTTGAGAATACTTCATACCAGTACGACGCTTAATCGAATCGTCCCGCATTCGAGATCGGCATAAGCCTCTATTATGGTTGTGAATTTTTTACACTTTGTATTTTTGATAAAGATGTTCAAGTGAGCGTTATTGTAGAACTGTGTTTGTTAAACTTATTAAAGTTTTTCGATGTGTGATAGTTCGTTTTTCTTTATTACCAGTAAATGTCTAATTATTTGAATTTTCGATTACCCGAATCGACCCCGGTCCCGATTAATTCGGATAATCGGCGTTCTACTGGAGTTATAAGCTGTGTTTTGGTTAAGTGATACTGTTTATTCATCAAACACATATAAGACATATATCCATGGGGAAATTGGGCCGTAACCCACCACGCGGGCACAATGCAGATTGGTGGGTGTTAACTGCTACCCTAAGATTGTACGGAATCAAAAAAATCACGGAATCATCTTTATTATCGGACAATCAGGTGATTCAGCCTGCAATGCCCTAACCAAACTGGGGAAAGATCGTATAAAGTAAATTTCACAATGCACACTCCCCGTGGGCTCCGAACCCACGACCACCGGCTCATGCGACGATCTAAACCAGCGCTCACACCACTAGACCACGGAAGCAATATGTGGCGAAACTTGTTCCCTGCAGTAGCAGATGATATGAATAAAATAATTTATCTTGTGTTTCAGAGGAATGGTGTTTCAATAATTACAATACAATAATTAATGAAAGGTTACACTATAAATAAATATCCAAAGATATTCCATCAGCGCCATTTAGCCCCAACCTAAGCATTTTAGCACCTGTAATAATGGATACTAAAGAACGGATAAACGTACTTATATACTTTTTTTGTAATTACATACATATCATACATGAAAAACAACCCAGACCTATACAAACAGATATGTTCATTCACAGAAATGTACGGCCGGGAACAAACACGAAATCCTTGGTTTAATAGCCGAAGTCTCAACCATTACACAAGATGGGTCGTCACAACTATAAGGTAATCTTTTAAATGGGCCACAATGAATGAGTTTCAAATATTAATAGGGCTGATTACTATTCAATCCAGATTCATAATGTCTATATATTATGTTACCAACCACTATCAAATACAACACTACACATTATAATCCAATACTAACATGTTTACTACCTTCACAAACGTTTGTTGACTCAAAAATTGTTTGTGCTCATATGAGAGAAGATAGGTCACGCGGGAGTCTTCCTCGTAAACTGCTTCTGTTGGATGCTCCTAAATTTATGCACAAACATTTATCGCTCGTTTTTCGGTAAAGGGAAACGTTGGCATGCAGGTTGCCTGGGGAGAAATTTTCAATGTGAACAAACTTCTGAGTAAACAGCGATAGTGGTGCCTTTATCGTGCTACGTAAACTGCCCTGTAGGTTAAAACACTTCCAGTTTTCTCGAGTTACTTATTTTCATAGTATGCGCTACTTTCACTTTAGGTTGTTGTTTAAGTTAAGACTTCTATTGTTTGAAGTTGAATTGTATTGATTTGGCTACAAATGATGCATAGAGTGCTGTGTAGTAGTAGGATGGGATATCTAGCTAAGACATTCCTAAAAAGGTGTCAGTAATGTACTTTGGTAACTTTGGTTGGACCGTTAGGTGCAGAAACCCTACAGTGTACTCACTTACACCTTTATATAGATCATGCTTTTAACCAGTGTGCCGAATAACAGAAGGAAACTCCTGCAGGAATCGCAGTACGGCTTAAACTGCATAGTAAAAGTGACCTACACTACACATCTGGGCCAGCGTGGTCGGTTAAGCCCAAACTCTATGATGATAAGTAATATTCCAAACTACGAGTAGCTAAGCATCCGTGATAATAAATGAGTGGTAAAATACAAAATCCACCTAAACGAAAGTTGCTAAAACTTATAGATAAAAGTATTTATAAATTGATTTCGACAGAAATATAACAATCAAACTTCTGATCAAGTTGTGAATCCCAGTTACTGATTGAGTCAATAATTTGTTCATGTTATACATAAAGTGTGCCACAATAAACACTTTCCGATTATAGCAATAAATAAGGGAACAAATGTAGAAGTTGGATAAAAAACGATGTAATATCAGTATCGCTCTTCCCAATATCTCCGCCAAGCTGTATTTCATTCGATCGATGCTCATTTTAATAACATTAACTCCGTTCATTGTCTGATACAACATAAAATTGGCGGACTCCCGCGAATCCCATACAATTACGCGGATCCGCAGTTAAATTTGCCCAATAAAAACAATTACTGCTGGGTATAAACGCTCGCCGCGGGTTGTAAACACAATATTAGTACTCATGAAAGACAAAGACGACTGTATAATAAGTACATTTTGGACCAATGACCGCATCCTTACTTTATCGGCCAATAACAGTAGCATAGAAAATTTATAAAAGCCATTACGACGGAATGTCGGGCTTTACGAACTGTGAATTCTGACTTCCTCGGCTTTCTTATTTATTTCCGACTTGACTTCCTTTAATACTGATTGATATGTGTTCTTCGCTGGATATAAAACAGACTTTCGCACTCAGATTTTATTGGTAGGTACCCTAAACTGAATTAGTTAGTGATTTGTCACAATGGTGATATTTTGACTTGAAACAGTATCTAAGGTTTAATGTACATTCATCGCCATTTAATTCCCTCTAGAGATATTAATCTTCATTTCATCGTTGTAAATTATTCAGGTGTGTTTACTAAATACTTATGTAAATACAAATTTGACAACCCACTTGTTGCAAAAGTTGAAACGTTGGCTACTACACCAAGAGTTCTGGGTTTGATCCCCGGGCAGTACATACCATTACAAATATTTGTGTGTATGAACATGTCTGTTTGAATTAGTCTTTCAGGAAGAGTTGAAGGTGTCCAGGGCGGTTACCGCCATCTCTTCAAATAGTATTACTATAATGATATATATAATAAATAAATTTCAAACATTACCAATCTCAACTACGATCACATTGAGAGAATAAAAAACTTTCGATAAACTTTTTCCAATGTTTCAACGCAGACATGTAGACTGATTTAAAACGTTTGGTGTAAATATTAAAAAGGTCGGCGAAAGGCGATACTCGGGCTCCGATGCGATCGTATTTGCTTCTCAATTTCACCGCAAATATTTATACTGGATATCTGGATTATCTGGCCCTGTCTATGCTTTCGCTTGTTTACTTTTACTGTTTGCGAAAGTGTATTGTACACGATTTGCTTACCTTAAATTAGAAATAGCCGGACAACGTTACGAATCATCGTAATTTTTGTTAACATAGTCACTATGTAGACTTAAAGATATTGTATCAAGCTTTTATTGAGACGATTCTGGAAATTAATAATTATTTAAACAACTATATTGTTTAGACTAAATAATAAGAAGGATATCATGATTATTATTACAGTCTGGAAAGCCAACTTCTGAACAAAGACATTCCTTAAGACTTTTACGCAGACCTACCTATCAAGGTAAGTGCCTGATCTAAAATAATTTTAATGTAAGTATTATAAAAACAAACATTGATAAAATATTTTGTAGTTTCGAAATTAACGCTAGGAGACACCACACATTTTGAATTTTGTTGGAAATGACACTTAATAAATAGGATATACCCAATATTACGAACAATCTTTAGTTAAAAAATAACATTAATATTGCTTAGATTTCTTCAAATTTCAATAAAAAATAATAAAATAATTTGGCCGATTTAAACAATGCGAAAGGAAGTATTTTGAGCATGAATATATCTAATATATATTTTATTTGCATATAAATACAGTTTTTCCTTGGTGTAATTTTGAAAATGCGTTACATTTCTTACCTTTTACTTAGTAATCTGTCATATCACTACAACATGCCCTTATTAAAGGGAAAGCATATATCATTTACTTTCATTGCCATTCTTGAAGTGATCTTTTGCTTCTTCCTTGCAATACAAGGATATTATAAAGCATACTCAATAACTTCTTTTCCTTAAGATTTGGTCGTTTAGTTTCAATACATTTTCTATGTTCTTATTGTAATGAAGTTCGTGCTTTATATTTAAAATTATGGTAATGAATTCAACCAGATATTTCTCAGACTGGCTAAAATAGCAACACTTAAAACACTACGTAGCTTAACAAACTGCAAGTAACAGTTCCTAATTAAATACTGTATTAGTCATTCATGCACAGTTCAGAATATTTGGGCAACAGCTTAATGAAACCACTTCACGCCGGCAACGAATATGAAGGCGGAATGAAATTGTTATTAAAGTCATGCAACCTACCGTATTGCCCCACGATGCAGCTATTGCCCCGATGGCATTTATTGTTGCAAGGATTTAACTTAATATTTTTTACTATTTTTTCCTCAACAGATACGTAGAAAGAGAAATTTGTATAACACCTTTTTAAGAATATTCGCTTAGTTTATATTCGTTATAATATGCAGAAACAGATCTTCCTTAAAGCTTACCAAATATTTGAAAGTTTGGATCAAATATATTTTTTACAAACGATTTGACGATGGCTATATTCTTTTCAAGAGATTACTTTTGATAATGATATTTTTGATATGCATTAGAATGAGAAGATAATAAAAATCAAAACTTTAAATAGTGAAACTTTGTACTAACTAGGAACATTTCAGTGATGTAGTAATAATGATAATGAACAAATTTCCTTTACTGTTTTTGATATATCACTACGATGAGTATTAAATACAAATATCCTAACACCTATCGTGTCGCGTAGTTCCAAATATATTGGAATCCACAGGAAATGGGCGTAGGGTCCGTTAACGTGCCACATCAGAAGTCGCTCATGCGTGTAGATAGTAAATCTGGTGACCGGCGACTATTCGACTCGGGCAAGTACTTGGGTTAACATACCCACTGCTAAGCCGCTTTTGATATGCGCAAGTTTTAGGACCAACCGTATAATACGAAGCTTAAGATTATAACATATGAATAGGTAGAAGCCCTTTTCGTGAAATTGCAGGATGTAAGGAATGAAGTCGTGCTAATATTATAATTAAGCAGTTAATTGTTCAGTTTCGTGTTTATATTAATCCGTTTCAGAATTTTTAATATCTAATACCGATGAGCGAAGATGTAGTCTGTGGATTGTTTTTTAATATTTTTTATATTTGCCTAAAATCCAGGACAGGTCCTGACCGTCTTTTTCATTTTGTGTTACAAAGTGAAAAAGACGGTCAGGACGCTCACCTGATGGTTGTGATATGCCTGTCCATGATAGAGTAGCATTGAAGGAAAATTAACTGATGGGCAGTTATTATTCTCCGTCAATGCCACACTGCGCCCGTCACCGGAGACAACAGATTATAGGTTTATTATACCCGGTCATTTTACTAGCTACAGTGCCCTCTTCATATTTCACCTCATATTTCACGGGCACTGCGGTGGTATTTACATAGACAACTCTTTACCGAGTTTACCACCAAGTGTCTTAAGCTTATTATATTTTTGGTTTGTCACAAGGTTTCCTTGATTAATATCCTCACTATTGATACATATCTTTCTTCTTCTGATTATATAATTGAACAGTTTTACTATTTAATTACTTTGTGAAATGGAGGTGAAAATAAGTAACTAGTAATTTTTCATCGTAGGTTCATGAAGTTTATTAATTAAATCTGTACCTACACCATACCTTCTAGTATACCTACATGTAGGCGGTTACTAGTACCACAGATAAAATGAATATACTAAAAGTACGCTTTAGGTACATGGGCTTGTTAGTAAGCTGTTTGCATTGGTCATTTGTCGGCGCGGCTTATCGGGCATTATTTGCTCTCGCTGACCCGATTCAATTTCCCAGCACGATCCGCACAACCTACATGGATTTTACGACTTGGATCTTCCTTAATAAAATAAATTCAATATATGTGAACTGTATGTCATTTAAAGTGACTGTTCCTTATATCCTGTATAGTAAGTTACAGTTCCGTTTTACACAATATGTGCTCTATTATAATGTTTTTCTATGTTCTTAAGGTTTTTCAAACGCTTTGAAGTAATATTTTTTAAATTTGGTAAGATGAGAATACATTTCCCTTCGAAACGTTTTCAAATAACATGCAATATTTAGATAAGTGCCATAACTAATCACTATATTAAAAGTAATAGTATTCCCTACACAAATATATTGGCAATAAGTACTAGGCTTTTCTCTTGTGTGGCATTATTGTTGAAAGAAAGTATATTTTCAATTTCAAAAAGAACTGAATTAAAAAACTTGAACATATATTTTACAATAATGAATTTTTATTCAAGTAAAAGTTAATTACCTACCTGCTCATGTCTGGATTAAAATATCATATTTTTAGCATACCTAGATAATTGAAATGAAAATTTTAAAGCTATTTTAATGAAATGTTCAATTATAACAATATGTAAAACTTATTTATTTTATCATTTATGCACACAGTAATACAATAAAATATACTACACCCTAAACACTTAAAAATAAAAAAATTAAAACTAAAAAATATAATTAAAAGAAGTCCGTTTCGGCAAAGTTCCGAAAATACTGGCAGCGTTACCCCTTTGGATTGCCAGACTGATTCTTTGTCCAAGGTAGCTGCCAGATCTTCGGTCACCTGTGACGTCGACTAACCTTTTCGAAATCTCTTTGAAAAGCCTCAAAGCACTAGGACCCCACGGACCAAGGGTCTCGACACCGAACGGAACAAAATCATATTCAGAGCCCAGACCCCTGTATTTGCATGCTTTGGCTTTTTCAGCCGCTTCACAAGCCGCACCAGCTCTGTTGTTTGTACCATGTACAAACAACAGAGAGATGGGAAGGGGCCAGCGTGTCTGCACAAGTGGCTCCCATACTAGCACTCGGCCCATCCTCCATGGAATCAAACTCATGCCATCCGGCCTTTTGCCATCGTCTCTTGCAATACCAGTCGGCTCAAGTAGACTTGGCACGTTGACGGTGGCAAGAGACCGGCGTAATAATAATACTAACATATTTTAGTTACCGAATAATGTAATGTAGTAAATAAAAATATATGTCCGTTATCACATATAAGTATTGCTGTCCAAAATAAAGATATTAATTCTTAAGTTATACAATAAAAAACAGGTACATGGAAAAAAATATGCAAAGGCACTGCTTATTTCATTATGAAATTTCTTCCAACAGGCCTCAAAAAAAGGAAATTAAGTGTGAGAGATAGACAAGGTAAACTCGTGATGAACTAGTCCAGTGGCGATAGACTTTTTAAATGTCGCCTCAGGGGTCAAAGACTAAGTAAAAGGGTAAGTTCGGCTCTGAAAATAGGGACCTGAGACATTTCCTTTGGCTTGGCTGAGCAACATTAACTCAAAAAGGGCTAACTTAACTCTTATCAAGTGTTTGTCGGTACTTCATTTTAGACTTGATAGTCAACTCTCATTGTTGAGCGTAATAAAGAAGAAGCATGAAAGCTGTGTTATATTTTGAAAACGATATTGGTATGGACTATTCCGAACCGGTGGTAGAGTCATTACAAAATATAATAATAATAATAATTGACGATTCAAAAGTATCTGTAACAGATTTCTTTGAATAAAGTTTTTTTTCTTTCTTTCTATTTTATTAACCTTTGAATTGACCGTAATTAATATTTTTTTTTAATAATATAATTATTTATTTAGTTTCTTGTACTAACTTAATAATAAGGCATACTAACCACATAGATCATTGTTATCTTTTAGATGGAAATAAATTATTATTAATCATGGTTCCAATTATCGTAGTAAATAGTAAGATGCCTTCAGAAGTCTGTATACATAATGTAAGAATTAGTAACAGTGCAGGTTCTTAATTGCGTAATTCGTAACTGTCTAGAACTTAGGGAGACCTAAAAACCAAAATTAATTAAGTTTTTGTGTTTTGCCTTGAAGATAAGCCTAGTTTAGGCTTCAATCAAAATACTTTTTTTAGTTTGTATTCCAATCTTATTGAGAATGAATTGCTGAATCTCGTGGGACTAATAGAGCTAATAAACTGAAACAATATAATGTACTCCGAAATAAAAAGAAAGAAAAAATCCCACATTTTTCTTTGTTATTATTCTTAAAAAAAATAACATTTATTACAAATTGTACTACAAATAGCTTTTTACTTTCCAAACGGCATTTTATCTATGTGTTTATTATTTATTGATTATTTTTTAAGATGTAACACTTTCACCAAGAATAAAGGTTTCACACAAATTAAGGGTTAAACTAATTATATTTCGTCATAGGTAGTCTTTTACATAAAATGGTTCACGGTTGACGAATTGTACTATCGAATCAAATATTCGTTAAGTGTTTTACGATGCACTAAGTGCGTGTAATGAGTGTTTTTATTATTGATTAGGATAAGTTCTGTTTATTTCAAAATCACTACAAGTTTTATGATCAAGCATCCATAAAATACACATAAATGCTTTGGTAAAACGGAAATGACATTTTATTTACATTTATTAATATTAAAAGGTACGGCTAACTGCGGATCGTTATAACGAATTTTGTATCCACATTCATATCTAATTATCATCTTATTGTCCGCGTATCGCCTTCTTATTCTCATGTGTCAGATATTTTATCGGCTAATTCCTTGAGAATTATTCCTTTACTTTTATTTTAAGCTGTGAGTTAAAACAAATATTCTGGTGTGAGTAAATATTATAACAGAATTTTGAAGCAATTCTGAAAGTAAATCTGTTTTTTTACTAAGAACTTGTTGCATTTGGTGTGACATTTAGAAGTATTTCCCATTATGCCACGGTTTGGCGCTTGTCGCGGTGAAGCTGTAAAAGCCATCTGCAGTGAAGTTCGGTGTCAATTGAAAGAAAGATAGAAAGAAAAACATTTATTGACCGTATACAAGAATACGCACAAATACAGAACATTAATTAAAATTGCACGATAACACAAATGAATAAAAACAGAGAACGTTATAAGTAATATAAAAATAACACAAAAAATAGTAATAATAACATATACGGCCAAAAGGTCCTGCCTCAGTATTAGCTGCTGTGACGCTATACGCCGCACCAGCACTGTTATTCTGGCAGAACCTCTTGAGTGGACGATTTTAATTTTAAACAACACCACCAATATCACAAACACCTTTTTACGACCACGAAGTTATAACAAATGAAATAATACATAAATAAATATGAATCATCATCATCATCAGCTCATTAGACGTCCCCACCGAGGGGCACGAGTATAGGGTGATTAGGCCTTAGTCGTCCACGCGGGCCCAGTGCGTGTTGGACAACTTCACACACAACCTTCGAATCTCTTCGCAGGCGTGCGCAGGTTTCCTCACGATGTTTTCCTTCACCGTAAGAGCGTCGGATAACGTACATATATTTTCGAAAATTCGAAAATACATTGGTACGTGTCGGGATTTGCACCTCAACCCTCCCGGTAGGAAGGCGACAGTCCACACCACTGAGCCACCGACGCTCATAAATATGAATACTTGAATGAAAAATATAAAACATAACAAGAAATAGCAAGACATAAATATTAGGTATCGAGGAAAGAAAAAAATAAATAAATACGGGTGAAACTGAACGCATCCTATGTCTGTCAAATTGACGTTACTACTTGAATTGCCAAAAAAAAATGTAATTTGCCATTTAAATTTAAATGGCAATTTTTATTTCTGTATATTTAATAATTTAATTAATTGAATTATGGTATGGTACATTATGAAACATTTAAGCTAACTTATATTTATTGTGCCTAGTTACATAATCGAAATAAGTGCAGCTTGATAAATGGAAAAGTTCTATCATTATTATAAGTAAAGATGCTAATAACATTATCAATATTAAATTGCAATTTGTATACAATTTGTAAACAATCATTCACTGGGGACAATTGATTACGTGCCTAACATCCGTTCATCAATTGTAGAGAGATAACGTCAGGCCGAGTTTGCATGACAAATGTTTGCTAATGACTCGCAGCCGAAAACCGAATAATTTCGCGAATATTTTACAGAACGCCTCATTATGCTGCGAGAATAATAATTATGTTATACGTCATCTTTGAAGAGCATCGTTAGTGAAATCGAAATACATTTTTAAATTACGCAGATGTCCTCAAGACGGCGAGTTGTTGTTCTAACGACGTTGTTCAACGCTTTAACGAAAGAAAGAAGAGGTTGATTACATGTAACGTCTTCGCTATGATTGGATTGAAATGTGAAATACTATCACGCGTTTTACATTCACATTCTATATTTAGTTGGCGAAGTCGTGGAATTTTTATGTAGGTAAGTGTTACATCGCGTTCCATGGAATCGAGAATGTTTTGAACATAAGCGTGAATAAGATGGTAAACTACTGGCAATCCTTATAACGTATTTGGATGAAATTAGATTAAGGATATTCGTGTATCACTATAACAAAAAGTTTTTGATCTTGCCAAGTAACAACGGCCGACGCTGTTTTATTTTGCCCAGTGAGTATGGTTTGTGGAAGCCTAAAGAACCCTTTCCTCCACCCTATTTTTTCTTTCCCTTATTTTTAGTTGACTTCATTCTTCATAAAACTCATTTCTTCATTGGAGTTGCGAATGTGCATAGGTCCGTAAATGTGTAAGTTATCAATAATAACAGACGGACCGTTTACTTATGTGACTACTTCTAATACTGCTACATAACAATCTGAGATCCCTCCTCAAATGAATTTCTCTCAATGAATTTCCATGTAGGGGAGCTTCAAACCGTTACCCCGCGCGTTGGCCCAGTGTGTGTTGACTGATCGCTATTCGGTATGATGCACTCCGTGCAGGTAGGTTTAACTATTTTAACTCATCATTTATCATCATCATTACAGCCCAATTATGTCCACTGCTGAACGAAGGCCTCCCCTAATGATTTCCACGCGGACCGATCCCTTGCAGTTGACATCCATCTGCTACCCGCCACCTTAACCAGATCATCCGTCCATCTGGTTGGGGTCGGCCTACGCTTCGCTTCCGTTACGTGGACGCCACTCGAGAACCTTTCCGCCCCATCGGCCATCGGTTCTACGCACTATGTGCCCTGCCCACTGCAATTCAACTTGCTAATCCTCTGGCTATGTCGGTCCCCTAGTTCTCCTACGGATATCATCGTTTCGGATTTTATCGCGTAGGGAGACACCTAACATAGCCCTCTCCATAGCACGCTGAGCAACCTTGAGTCTATTCAAGAGGCCCTTAGTGAGCGACCACGTTTCGCTTCCGTATGTCATAACTGGCAACACACACTGGTCAAAGACCTTCGTCTTGAGACACTGAGGTATTTTGGACGAAAAGATCTGCCTTAACTTCCCGAACGCTGCCCATCCTAATTGGATTCGACGAGAAACCTCCTTCTCGAAGTTGGACCTACCCATTTGGACTACCTGTCCCAGGTACACATATTCGTCAACAACTTCGAGGACAGAACTTCCAACTGATATCGGTATAGGTACGACATGGGCATTAGACATGACTTTCGTCTTGTCCATGTTCATTTTAAGACCCACCTGTTGAGAAGCTCCGTCTAGGGTTTCGAGCATAGTGCTTAAATCCTCCATGGATTCTGCCATGACTACTATATCATCGGCAAATCGAAGATGAGTGATGTACTCGCCATTCACGTTGATGCCAAGTCCTTTCCAATCGAGCAGCTTAAACATATCTTCCAACGCAACTGTGAACAGTTTCGGAGATATAACGTCTCCCTGTCTCACTCCTCGGTGCAATTGGATAGGTTGTGTAAGCTCTTCATGTACACGGACTGACATAGTAGCGCTCTCGTACAGACATCTCAATACTTCGATATAGCGAAAGTCAATATGGCACCGTTGGAGGGCCTGAAGCACAGCCAAGTCTCGATCGAATCAAAGGCTTTCTCATAGTCCACAAACGCCAAGCATAATGGCCGATTATACTCTCTAGTCTTCTGTATAACCTGCCGCAGCGTATGTATGTGGTCTATGGTGCTGAAGCCTATGCGGAACCCGGCTTGTTCGGGGGGCTGGAAATCATCAAATTTCAATTCTGAATGGTCTTAAGCACTGGCGTGCCACCTGCTTTCAAAAGTTCTGCGGTAATTCCGTCTTCTCCGGGGGCCTTATTTCGCTTAAGTTGTTTCAGAGCCATCCTAATCTCGCTCAAGGTGACTTCCGGGATATCCTCAGATAAATGTCGGGTTAACTTAGCTCTCGGGTCTTCGGCTAAGCTTGAAGCGGGAATCTGTGTAGCGGTATATAACTCGCTGTAAAACTTCTCAATCTCCCTCAAAATCTCTGGTTTAGATGAGACTACATTTCCACTGTTGGTCTTCAGACTAGTCAGCTGGCTTTGCCCAACAGACATGTTCCTTGCAAACACCTTGGAACCCCTGTTCCGTTCGATCGCCTCTTTAATACACTTTGTATTAAAGCGACGAATATCGCGTCGCAAGGAGCTGGATATACGTCTATTAAGCTGCCGGTATTGTGACGCGTCGTCTGAAGACTGCAGTTTCATCTGTCGTCTTGTCGCCATGAGATCGAGAGTCTGTTGAGATAGTTTATTGGGTCTTAATTTGCGTTGTCCCTTGCAAAACTTAGACCCAACTGTTTGCAGAGTTTCCACTAGCCGCTATTTATATCGTCCACTGTTACGCAACTCTCTAGGCATTCAAAGCGATTCTGCAGTTCGAGTTGAAAGCTCTCGGGGTTATTGATTTGAAGCACGTTAGGTCGGAGCGTAGACTTCATCAGGCGAGACCTCTCCAGTTGAACATTAATATTTAACGTGCCTCTTACCATACGGTGATCGCTACCGGTTTTCACCCTGGCGATCACAGAGACGTCGTTAAATATATGTCTTCTGGTGGTCATGATGAAGTCAATCTCATTTCGTGTGGAACCATCGGGACTCAACCAAGTCCACTTCCTCTGCGGCGGCTTCTTGAAAAAGAGTTCATCATAAAGAGTCCCTCTTTTTCCATGAAATCGGCCAGCCGCTGTCCCTGGGGTTCGTGTCCAAATCCATATTGCCCACTTTCAACTCACAACCACTTCGAATGCCAGCCTTGCGTTGAAGTCTCCCATAACGACCGTTAAGTGTGTCTTGGAGGTATGCATTGCTCTGCTGATATCATCATACATAGCCTCCACTTCATCGTCGGAGTGCGATGAAGTCGGTGCGTAACCTGTACCACCTTCAGCGCATAGCGCTTGGTGATTCTTAGTACAAGGTACGCTACCCTAGCTGACACACTTTCGATCTTCACGATGTTGTTGATGAGAGACTTATGGACAGAAAACCCGACACCACCCTGGGACATCTGGTCGCCTCACGGAGTAAAACAGGTTGCCGGATTGCAGTTTGTGGTATCCTCCCCCTCTCTTCGGACTTCACCAAACCTATTATGTCCAATGCAACCTGCCTACTCCGTTCTAGCTCTAATAGCTTTTCGTCAGTTCTCAGTGTGCGCTGTTATATGTTGCCAGTTTTTAAATGCCGTTGTGTTTCTTTAGTAGCCGGATCTCTGCGGAGATTCTTAGCACCCCTTGCTCCGCCGTAACCGTGGCCGCTCCGTAGCCCGGAATAGCGGGCCGCCGGGGACTAGGGGCAATCTTACCTGCGTCTTCCATTGAGGGTAATGCCATACTCACCACGCTTGGCAGGCGGTTGGTGAGCGCAGAGATACGCCAGTACCTAAGTGATGTTGCTGCCCATCACTTGGTGGAATATTCCTCTGTCGCCTTCTACGACACCCTAGGAAGAGTAGGGGTGGTGACAATCGTATTCTAGTCTGCCGTCACCACACGGCGGTGGTGACGGCAGACTAGAATACGATTTTAACTGGTTTAACTTATGTACGACTAGTTTTACTTGTACATGTGTACATTGAAATAAATAGTGAAATTTAAAGCTCATATGGTAATAAACTAGAAGTGGGGGCATGAATTCGGAAATACATTAGTGGTGGTTTCTATTCTCAATCGGGGTCACGATAAGCCGCGGCACAATGACACAAGTACTTATGCCCTTAACGGTGGCATTAAAAGGGTGCTTAACACCCAACGGATTGTGCTCTGTGAATAATGGCGAAAGAATAGCTGAAGGGGCCACCATTTTTAACGTTGGCTGAAAAGAGTCGTAACTCGGCAGTCATTCAACGCAGTAATGTGGATTACGTGACGTCGCAGTCGTCACGTCGCAAGATCGCTTCGTTTCAGTTTGGTTTGCGGGTTCCGAGCTCCGATGTCTGTACCGCATGCGATTTATTATACAAATAAACATGGCTCGACAAACAGCCTAAAAACCCGCAGCCTGCATACACAGTACTAATTTTGTCTGCCAACAGCGTGTAGGTGAACGGCTGGAATTGGGTATATAAATTCAGATGATCTGTCATCTGGTCGCCTTTATGGTTATGTTGAATGTTTGGAGGTTAGAGTTCAGTTGCGATGCAAATTTTATGGATTTATTCGCATTGCCTCTGGATTGTTTTCTGATATGAGGATCGAAACGCTACAGAAAAACCACGAGCCTACATTGTCTGCATACTTTTGAGAACTCAAAACTAAATACTTTGTACTTTCATAGAGACTTTAAAAGGTTTTTAACGTAGAGATACGTTACATATTTTTGTATATAGTTGAGTCTCGGAAAGGTTTTTGGGATTTGTTTGTCTCCGGCCTGGAATACCATGAAAAGTATTAAATATTTGCACTATATTATGCAAACATAAAATACTTTTCATACTACTTTTTATTCTATTTTCAGTGGGTATATTATTAGCAGTTGGGTTTATTGATTATTTTTTATTATTTCAGACGTTTTATTAACTAATAGATATTTGTTAGTTCAGACTACTTCGAGCACAATGCTTTTCATTTACTAAAGATTATCACTTTTGAGCTTAATATTTCATAAACAAAGCTTTTTGAGAGTACTATTAAATGATGCCCCTCCCGAAATTGCAAAAAAAAACTACACAAAAGCGTCACAAATACGCCATTCTATTTTTTTATACTTTTATTGTACCTAGTGACACTAGCCCTATGAAGACAAAGCTAACGACACCTTCTGTGCTAAAATTCGTCAATCCGTTTAGGCTGCAGCAGGGAACATAGAAATCAACGTAACATACATACTGACATATACTTGATAAAAATAACCCTCCTGCGGCAATCGGCTAAAAATATAATATTATTAATATATTTGTGCTGCTCTTTTTTATAATAAAAATGAAAAGCTATTTATAGACGTATGAGAAGTGTGTCCTATCGGTCCGACGCAAGGCGGGTGAGATGTGAGAACAATTCGCTCATCGCTAAGTGCGCAAAACGCAACTGAATAAATATTTATGTGATAATTTTTAATGTAATATTATTAAAAATTATTTAATACGCTACATTAATATAAGCTGCTACAAATAGGTACTTATCCTGCGCAGACGAAGTCTCGGGCACTGGCTAAGAAGTATAACTTTTAAAATTAAGTATAATAACAATACTTTTTTGTTACAATTGTGTCCTAATAGACTTGAGTTGTCCAGTTTCATAGTATTCCAAGCACTTTACATAACGATTAAAAATATATTCTCAATTTTTTCATCCCAGTTTTCAATCAAACGATTGCGATTTAAGATGATCAATTATCCAATTATTGTAAAGGGGACTGAGCTGCGGATAATAATCTATCGTCGTTCCCATTTGCTTTTTAATACCAAATCTAATTCAATACACAATCCAGTTGCCGTTCTTTCTGATTCAATTTCTAACCGGGCGATTTCATACAGTATTCTCGACAATGGTCTAATAATTTAAAATGGTATAGCGGACATTTTTATAGAAATATTTTACGGTAAAAGCTTCATCATATGAACGTTGACCAATACGATCCAGCCAGCTTACACGAGGGACATTCTACTCACGTACATTTCAAGGAGAAATGCATTCAGTTCTATAACGCTCTTTCTCATAACTGACATGAGTATGGGATCAATTTGCTTGAGTTTGAGCAAACGTTAATAGCTGCACATAGTTTTTGTCTGCTTTATATTTGAAACATTAGAATATCAATATTATTGCAATGACCCTGACCTGACTTTAGGGATACTGTTTATCAAGCCATCAGTGTGGGTACTTTAATGTCACGTATTTCTCTTGCCTAACGTCCACTACGTCATGTCCTAACGTCCACTATTCCGCAATGCTTGAAGACAAAAGTCTTTGAGCAGTCCGTCCCGTGCTAACATACGCAGCTGAGACATGGACACTGACTGAGTGACTTTGAACTTATGAACCATCATAAGTTCAAAGTCACTCAACGCACAATGGAGCGAGTTATGCTTGGAGTCTCTCCTAGGGATAAGATCAGAAATGATTTAATCCGTAAGAGAACTTAAGTTACCGACATAGCCCACCGGATCAGCAAGTTAAAGTGGCAGTGGGCTGGTCACGTATGTCGCAGAACCGATGGCCGTTAGAGCAGACGAGTTCTGGAGTGGAGACCGCGTCTTGGCAAGCGTAGCGTAAGACGCGCTCCGGCCCGATGGACCGACGACTTGCGAAAGGTCGCTGGTGGAAGCTGGGTGAGAAAGGCGGAGGACCGGGATGTCTGGCGCAAAATGGGGGAGATCAATGTCCAGCAGTGGACTGCAATAGGTTGAAAGATATATATATATACATATGACAATTTAGTCGTTTTGATTAAATTAACAGCCATATCTTTTATGGGCTGTTAATTTAATCAAAACGACTAAATTGTCAAAACTGCAGTTTGTGGTCGCGTTTTAGAAACATTGAATCCACTTTCATGAAGTCGAAATCGTTTCTTCTATACACGGGGTTGTATAGAAGAAACATGAGGGTATTGAAATTCTAAAACATTATTTTAATACAAGAAATGGTTGGCGTTTGTCATGCTCTTGGGATCCTAAACTCAATAAATTAAAATCCCAAACTCATCAGTATACAAGACCGCAAAACATCGTTAGATAGTTTTGCGTGAATCTGCGGAGTGGCAAATTTGGAATGCATTATTAGGATATAATTTACGGTTATTCTGTTTACAAAATATAACGGTTATGTTCTATTTTTGCTAGTTAACTAATTATTGGTGAACGATAATATGATTTGATAATAATCAAGATCATTTGAATTTTTTTTAAATCGACTGTAAGAGTTGTTGTCTAGTGTCGTTGTCAATTCGCCAATATAGTGACGATATAAAGTTGAAATCCCAAATAAAAATTGAATAATTATTCATGGTGAAATATTTATCTTTAATCTAGATTTACAAAAAAGCACTTGTGGAGTTCAATATACAAATGCAATATTTAAATTACTGCAGCAAAGCGGCAATGAGTATTTGATACTAAATGATTTGCTTACTTGTGAAGTTTCAAGTTTGAAAAAGCACTTTTATTTTTATTCTTGGCATAAACATTGTGCAATCCACTGTTATATATTATATGCAGGACACGTTAAATTAAGGTCTTTCTAAACTTTATTGCTTTCTATTTATTGCATTCATCTTATATCTTCAGCAGAAAACGAATAGCAGCACTTGATCCTTTCTTAGGTCTTACTGATATCACCAACCCGCTCATCAAACTTTAGTGAAACCCTTTCACTATGGACGACCCATATGGCGGAAGTGGTTGAAATGTCGGCTCTTACACCAAGGGTTCTGGGTTCGATCCCCGGGCAATCCAAACATTTGTGTGCATGACTGGGTGTTTTCTATGTACCGTATGAAAATGATTTAGTACCCTAACTACAAGCTTGCGCTTAATATGGGGCTAGATGACGCTGTTTGCATGTCGGTGGATATTTATTTATTTATTATTTACCATCGTGAAGATTCTGAGTCCTGGAGTGGGCTAGCACGGACAGTTGCAGTAATTACGTCTTTCATAATTACTCGTACATACATACCTTAACGCGTAGACTTTAAAGACTATATTGTGGAGAAGTCTTCGTTACATGCTATAAAGTGCTCGTATCTTCCACATCTCTTTCGTTTATTTTAAGTAAACGTCTCTAGAGATCCCTTTTGAAATACTTTAAACTATTTTATTGGCCGTTCACAATGTAGTCATACAAAACACGTTTGAATTCTTTCATATATGAGTACTCCATGCGCTTGTAGACAAGAAATGCTGTATTTACAACTCGTATCGGAGGCTTTATGTGTGGTACTTACTATCACTGACTTCCGATGTCGACCATTTTCCGTATTCTAAACGTGTTTGGTAACGGGTTTCGATAAAAAATCGATACGGAATGCATTACTGCGTTCGTTCTCTACTAACATTACCAGTAATGTGTGCACGGGCTCACCGCACAAAGATGTTTGGCCCATAATTGTACCCACTGTACTATGAGATAGCGATGGATATAATCGGATGTTTTGGAGGACGGAATATTTGCTAATATATATATATATATATATATATATATATCAGAATTTGTTGAAGTAGAGTTAGTAGAGATAGGCCATGATTCAGAAGCTTGGCTCGATGTTAGATTTGATTTCTTCTGCACAGGGTAAACCTTTTACATAAAACAATTTGGTGTGATTATATCGATTAATTAATATCAATTATATCAATGCATTAACGTAACAACGCATCTACTCGTAAATTGGGACCTCGTAGAGAGTTGCGATCCAATTTTTCAAAGATTGTAAATTTACCGGGTATAAGAGACCTAACATCTCTTGTCTTGGGTGTTAGGCGCAGTGCGGCATTGATGGAGAATAATAACAGTTAATCAGTTTTTAGGCTCAATCAATGCCGCTATGTCATAATCAGACTTATCTCTTACCATCATACGAGCGTCCTGACCGTAACATTAAAAAAATCTAGGAAGGTGCTGTGAAGGAAAGTCTGTGTTTACTATACAAATGAAAGGGAAAGTTATAAGCTGGTCGATTATGTAGTTCAAAACTTATTCCTTAATTTTGTTTTGTTAATAATTGCTTCTAGGATACAAGTTTATTAATATTACTAATTTAATGAATGTTACTGCCTCTCTCATATTACCCAAAACACTAATGTATGACATACATACACATATATATATATATATATAATAAAGAAAATACAAACATGCGCCCGCCAATAGCATAAAACATTACGATCATTAAAAGTCGCTGCCGCGAAAATACTTCACATATTCTGTTCTGTCGCACGTTTATTGTTCCCGCGATAATCATCTTCAAAGTATCGAATTGTACTCAATACACAGACAAAGTATTGTTGGAACGCTCCCAATACAATGTTTGCCAAAATGAGCGCATAGTAACGCTTTAGATAATAAATTAGGCATTGTTCTTTTCTTATGGTCCAATCACTTTCGGCGAAAAATGCTATGGCATCCACTGGAATTAGTTTATGGTTGGATTTTTATGAGACATATTCGCGCATACGTTCGCCTCCGCGCGTCATAACTTCCAATTACATATTATAAGATTAGAAGCTCTCTATGATTGTATATACATGCTGTTTATATGTGATAATTTCAAGAAGAAAAAAAAACTCCAAGAAAGCGTCAAATATAATTATTTGACGCCATTCTTGAGTCAAATAATTATATTTTGAGTAATCTCAACACATATTATGTTTGTACATTTGAGGACCTATGTAGTGTTATTGGTTAAGACGTCGGTTCTTACACCAAGACACCAAGGTTCTACGTTCGAACCGCGGCATTACAAACATTCTGTTCAGGAACATGTGTATTTGTATTGGTCTCATTGATATTTATGTATGATATGTACTAAAAAAATAAAAAGTAGTATCCGTTATTACTACCCATACCAAAGAATGCAATTTAGTTTGAGACTAAATGGCACTGTGTGAATGTGAATGAATATTTTATTATTATAAACAAGGGCACCGTTTGGTAGGAAAAGGTTTCTTACAGATTAATTTCCAAGTAAATTAATTGATGAGAGCACCCGTAATGACATAGGTATATAAAATATTATCAACGCGTGTCCCATAAGCGAAGGCAGAATAGAGACTAACGATCCCCACCTGCTACAATTGACACGCTCCTCTCACCCACATTCTCAATCTTGTCATTCAAGCTCTCCGTTCCGGGTACTTTGACTCGGCCATTTATTTACTTGTGAGAGTATGAAATTTTTATGGACAACTTCAAATCTTAGGTCATTTAAAATTAGGTCTGAATTGAAGCTTTTATGTAATGTACTGAATTAAAGTAGGTAATGTACGTTATTTGAAACTTGAGTGACGATCAAAGCGGAAAAGCTTCATAAATATAATAACTTGTGACGCCATGAACATAAGTCATTATCACAAATTAAAGAAACCGTTAGCGCTAGCCGTAAACTGGACTTGAACAGTTTTTATTGTAACTGCGTCCATTACTTCCTAAAACAATTTCACCCCATCAGCTTTCTGGGCTTTGCCCTCTTTGTATCTTACCATTTCATCTTGGAATTTCATATTGTTATAAATGATTCAAATCGATGAGATTTTTTTTAATTTGTATTGTTGACACCAAATAATAAGTACTTACAGAATCGTAGGGCTTACAAAAAACAAAAAAAGATCCTTAGATTTCTAAAGTGCTTAAACATTTTCATTCGCCAAAGATAAATATTTTAAGCTTTATCCAAAATACGTTGACTTAATTTTGAACACCACATCCCGTCACCCACCGCTCTTGTCAAACATTAACTTCCTAAGCCCCAACACGTCGTGAGGCTCCGATATGTAGCCTACAATTAAAAAGATCCCACGGTTCGTTGCTTGAATTAACTCCGTAATCTTATTAACGAACCGCCCTATTACGTACTATGGTCGAACCCCGCTTTTCTATTGAATTTTATGGTAACCGTACTGTATTTGGTGATGTATATACTCTTGGAAACCATAATTAAACTTTTGACAATTCTGTTTAACCTTGTCGACAAAATTCACTGAAACTTTAAGCTTTCTCTGTTAAAGATGTTCTCCTCTTTAAGATGGCCAAGGTACTGATTTTTTAACAATGATTTTCATCAGCTCAATTAGTACTAAACTATAACTATTATTTATTTTTTAAATTATATTTATGACACCTAAACTAACCTAACCTTAATTATTTTTGTGTAATTGTTAAAACCTATACGTTTAAAGGTCGACGTATTAGTTGTAGCATTTCAAGCGTGTAGAAAACTCCATAAAATACCTTTCGAA